>ML783028.1:280507-297469 GCA_009831015.1 Picea engelmannii
CACCCATTTGGTCATATAATCTGTGCAGACCACTATGTAAACTTTTTGATTGGATGGGGGGTTAATGGGTCCTACAAAGTCTAAGGCCCATCTTTCGAATGGTTCGAGTACTATCTGGGGGTTTAATGGAATTTCATCTCTATGATTAGGTTGGCCCATTCTTTGACAACTATCACAGGCCCGAACATATTTCTTTGCATATTTAAAAAGTGAGGGCCAATAATACCCCATCCTAAGAATTTTATGTGTAGGGCCATCATGAAAAGATTTTAGTAGATCATAAACCTCATCTTCTCTAATGCACCTTCGGATTTCTTGATCAAGTCCTGTGTAGAAAAGACACCCACTTATCCAGCTATACCGAGCACTTTGTTGAATGATTCTTCTTTTCTCTCAGTGGGATAGGTGTGGTGGTAACTTCCCTGCAACCAAGTAGTTAACGATGTCTGCATACCATGGCGAGTGAGCAGATACTGCAAATATATATTCATCAGGAAAAGAATCATCTATTGGGGTATCATCATCAGGTATTAACCGAGAAAGGAAATCATCAACTACATTTTCTTTTCCTGGTCTATCTACAATTGTAATATCAAATTCTTGCAATAATAGTAACCATCTAGTGACTCGAGCATTTGTGATAGGTTTGTTCATTAGATATTTGATAGCTGAGTGATCAGTATGGACAATAGTAGAGTAGCCAGTGATGTAATGTCGAAATTTATTAATAGCATAGATAACTACTAATAATTCCTTTTCGGTAACTGTATAATTAAGTTCAGCAGGAGTCATATTCTTGCTAATGAAGTAAATAGCATAAGGGAGATGATTTTCTTCTTTTCCCAAGACAACTCCTATTGCAGTATCTGAAGCATTAGAGGATATATGAAAGGGAAGTGTCCAATCAGGTCCTCTTAGAATAGGGGTTGTAGATAACTGATGTTTAAGTGTATTAAATGCTTCCTGGCAAGGGTTAGTCCAATTGAATTCAACATTTTTCATCAGTAACACAAACAGAGGAGAAGCTATTTTGGAAAAAAAATTGATAAATCTTCTGTAGTATCCAGCATATCCTAGGAAACTTCTCACCTCTGTTTGGGTTTTGGGAATAGGAATATTTTTAATTACTTGTATCTTGGATGGATCCACCTGGATTCCTTGAGATGAAATAAAATGTTCAAGCACTATTCCTTCACTCATCATCATATGACATTTTTCTGTACTTAAGGAAAGGTTGTCTTGTATACATCGTTTAAGCACTTTCTCAAGGTTTTGTAGTGTTTCCTGAAAAGAAACACCATAAGGGGTAAAATCATCCATAAAAATTTCCATAGAGTCATTAAGCATATCAAAAAAGATTCCTATAACTGCTCTTTGAAAGGTTGTTGGTGCATTACATAGTCCAAATGGGAGAAATCTATAAGGAAAAGTTCCCCAAGGGCTAGTAAAAGTGGTTTTATCTTGGTCTTAGGGTGCAATTTTGATCTGATTATACCCACTGAAACCATCTAAAAAGGAGAAAAATTTCTTCCCTGACAAACTATCTAACACCTGATCAATGAATGGTAACGGAAAGTGATATTTTTTAGTGGCTTTATTTAAGGCTCTATAGTCTACACATACTCTCCATTTCCTGTTTTTCTTGGGAACTATTACCGACGGGGAAATCCATTCACTGTCCGATATAGGATATATAAACCTTGCATTTAGAAATTTTTGAAGTTCCTCTTTAAGGATTTCTCTTAAATTAGAGTTCATTCGTCGTTGAGATTGGCAGATCGGTCGACAATCTTCCTTAATATATATACGATGAGTACATAATTCAGGAGAGATTCCTTTCATATCTGTATAGTCCCATGTGAATGCTTCTTTATGTTCAAGAAGTAACTTCATTAATTGTTGTGTTTCGACATCTGTCAGGTTGGGGTTTATGTTCAGTGTTTTGCCAGGTTCAATTTCTATTGGTATACTTTTAGAAGAGATGGTGGCAGATGTTTGAGGTGGGTTTTCAGAGTTAAGGTTTTCCTGGTTATCTGACTCCAAAAGTGCAGCTAGTTGGTTATGATTTTTTGGAGTCACGGAGGAGGGTTCACAAATAAAATTATTAATTACTTCATCCTAGGTGGCATCTTTAAGGCTTAAGGCTTGTCCTATAGTCAATATGGGTTGAGTAAGTTGATCATCAAAGTCTACCCATACAGAATTATCATTATTAATCAAGGGTGTAGCGTGAGGGTAGAGGGTAAGCTATTTAGTCTCATATCCGTTGGAAATTTTCATTGAACCTGATCTACAGCTGATAAAAGCGTCTATTGTGGCTAGCCAAGGCCTGCCCAAAATTAGAGGGCGCCCCCCAACTTTTTTTTAGGTTGTAATACCACAAAGTCAGCTGAATAATTCCAGGATTATACTGAGATAATTAGGTCTTCAATGACTCCCTCCGGTTTGATTGTAGAACGGTCAGCTAATTCTAGGATGGTTGGTGTGTCTCTGATTTCATTCTGCAGTTGTAACAGTTGTGAGGTTTCCAGAGTCATAATGTTGATAACGGAACCTAAGTCTACCAGGACTCGAGGGATTATCGTATTTCCAATTTGTACTGAGACGGTAGGGTGTCTGGGATCACCATATTTAACTGGGGGAACTTTACCTGACATTAGTGCAGACAAGTTGCCCATGACATGAACTGTGAGGGGATCTTTAATTTTCCTACCAGGTTTCTTAACACAAATGTCTCGCATAGTCCTAGCATAAATTGGTACATCTCGGAGTGCTTGTAATAGTGGAATTTTGACATAAAGATTTTGTAATTCCCCTAGAAGATTGAAAGTCAGTGGCTCAGGCGTTTTAGTCAAAGCTAAACGCTCAGGAAATGGTGGTTTTGATGTTTCAATAGCAGTGTTAGAGGATGATTGTACCTCTTCAGGTACATCATGCTTTTTTGTTTCCTCTTTATCAGAAGAGGTAACATCAACAATGATAGGTTCTACTATTTTCCCAGATCGTAAATGAATGTCATTGAATTGCACAGGGAAAAGATAAAGTGTAGGCTGGTTATGAATATCAATGCACTGCACAACTTTATTATTGGGGTTAGGGTTAGGTTGTACAGGTAGTTGGGGCCTCATCATTTGATTGTTTGGTGGAGTACTTGGTGGTAAGGAGAGTGGTTGCAAAAATTGTGATTGAGGTAATTGATTTGGGAACGGGGGTTGTTTCCCTCTCCAATTTGGATTCCATTGGTTAAGATACGGTTGTTATTGTGGAGGCCAAGGAGTCCACATTGACGGATCGACAAAGGGTGGGTTAGTTTGTTGCATGGGTGGGTAATTCATTTTATTTAGGTATTGCATTTGATTATAGGGAGGGTAATTCGCTTGATTAAAAGAAGGATAGTTATTCCAACGATTAGAAGATGTAAATGGAATATTAGGATTCATACCTTGTCCCCGCAGTTGTCATTGCCTTCTCTGTGTCAACAGATAGACAACTTCAACTTCTTCATCAGTTGATTATAATGTTGCCTTGATTCCTGGTAAAGAAGGGAATTGTTGAGTTTCATGATCCTTATCACAGATGGTGCAGATTGGATTTTTGTCCAATGGGCATTCCCTTCATGGGTGCTTGTCTCTACATTTAAAACAAAATATGGACAGAGTTGCTTCTTCTTCGTCTTGTTTCTTTTGAATCTGCAGGGTATCAATTTGTGAGGCAAAAGAGCTTAACATTTTAGTTTTAAAACCTTCAAGTAAATTACCTATTTCGACTCTTGTTGCTCCCCCACTGGCTGATTTTTGAACTCTTGAAAATGTGGTATCCCTACTATTTGATCTATTCCTTGAAGCTCCTCTTGAACATCTTTTACATAGGTTAACAATTTCATCATATGATGCTTTAGATATGTCCCCTTTTCCAAGCATATTCAACATATCTAGACAGTCATCCCTTACTCCTTTTAGTAATATTGTTTTAAGAATATCTTTACTTACATCGGGGGTGACTTGATCTTTGTATATTATATTGTAGCCTTTCTACAAAGTCCTCTAGATTTTCATCCTCTTTCTGTATCATCTTGAATAGTTCCTCCCTTTTTTCTCTTGTTCGGCAATAGTCCTGGTATTTATGCAGGAATTTATGTTTCATCTGATCTCATGTTGTGATTACATGACCTCCAAGACTCATGAACCATCTTAGTGCATTTCCTTTCATTGTTCCTGGAAATAGCTTTAATGTTTTAGCATTGGAGATGTAATCATAACTTCTGCATAATATGTCAAACTCAAAAAGGAATTCATCAGGATCTTCTGAAGATAAACCATGAAAGTTAGGTAGCGCTGAGAGTGGAATGTTCTTCATGGGAGCTACCCCTCTAGGAAGATCACCAATAGGAAATCCTAAGGTGGAAAAAGAGTTTTCATCATTTACCTCTCTTTCAGGACCTGCCTATTCTTCATGATGCAGTTCTTCATTATACTCATCCATGTTTTCTTCTGTTTTCTCCCCTGTTGCGCTTGCTCTATCCTCAATGTTTCCTACTGGTTTCTCAACTATCTCAGGACTCCAAATCTCTTTCCCCATTTCAAAGTTTGCTTGAAAAGAAGGTTGGGATTTTGGTTTCCGAGAGTTTTGTCGTTGAGGAGCAACATATTCAGATTTTGATATAATCTCGTCAATATAAGTCTTTCTTCCTCCCCTTCCTCTACCCCTGCCACCTGTAGGGTCAGTTTGTTTGGGGTCTTCGCATCCTCTCATGCAATCTTTACATCTGAAAGAACATAATTTCTTTTGAAATCTATAATTACCTTCCCCGACAACGGCGCCAAAATGTTGGTCACTGTAATTACTTATTTAACTAAACAATCAAGTGCTACATAAATTGTCAACCCAGGGAAGTCTGTTTATTTCAAAGGCAATCACACACTGTATATGCTCAATCTCAAAATCAATCTAGAGTTGTAGTAAAAGTATATTAATCACACCTTGCCTTGAACAAACTGAAGTTCTACTTTGAATTACAGAAAGCAACCTACCTATTACAGAGTTCAAAGTTTAAAGGATTAATTATCCAAAGAATCCTGGATTACATGAAGAAATAACAACCAAGGAAGGAAATCTTTCAGGATACTGCAAAAGGAAAGACCAACTATTCTGTAACAGAGAACAAGACCCTATTCCCCAAGCAGGAATCTTCAACGCCTGTTTTCGATTATCACACTTTCATGAACTCATTACTAAAAATGATTGACACACACACTGAAGGCTAACTACCTCTTAATAGAGAACAAGACCCTATTCCCCAGGAAGGAATCTTTAGCGCTTGTTTTCGATTATCACACTTTCATGAAATCATTACTAAAAATGATTGACACACACACTGAAGGCTAACTACCTCTTAACAGAGAACATGACCCTATTCCCCAGGCAAGGATCTTCAACACCTGTCTCTGATTGTCACGCTTTCATAAATTCACTAAACAAGATTGCTAACTAGAATGATCAACAGTTACCCAAGCATGAATTATATGAAAACAATGTAACAATCAGTAAAGTAGAGTTTCAGCTAAACAGAGTTCAGTAAAGTAGAGTTTCAACAAAACAGAATTTAATCAAGGCATGAAAAAAAATAATACTAACACACTAAAGAATTAATGGGTGAATCTTGTGAAGAAGGTGGGCCCTCCCTTCTCACAAGATTCCCCAGAAATGAAAGGAACTAGGAAGGAATGCTCAGAACAATCTTTTATTCATCTGTCAACTGTATCATGTTACAATGTCTGAAGTAAACATGTCCTTCTCTGTAATCCTTTCTTAGCCAAAAAAGTCCTTTTCTAATGATGATTTCCCCTTATTTAAAGAGGAGAACCCCCTCGATACAATTTGATCATCAAATTACATGTGCACATTTGGATCCTATTCTTAGTCAGATCTGATCTCTATACTGGAATAGGATATCCTGGTCTTTCGTAACAGAATGCTATTACAATAGTTGGGTGTAGCTGTTGCGGCTGGTGTAACAACTTATTTATTTATCTTCTTGTTACTATTGTTGTCTATTGTTTCAGAATCACAAATCGCGGGTTGCTTCAACAACGGGATTTGTGTTCTGACTGTTTCAGCAACGTGGTCTCAAGCAGCAACGATGGTTAATTCTGGCTCAACGTGCGACTATTGTGGTCAGTGTAACAACTTCTTCTTTTATGTGAATTGTTGTTTCAGCATCGTAGACCACGGAGGGTGTAACAACTTCTTCTTTTTGTGAATTGTTGTTTCAGCATCGTAGACCACAGACTGTTTCAGCCATGGGGTTTGCGTGCTTTTGACTATTTCAGCAACGGGCCTTCAAACAACAACGATAATCTGTAGTGAATTGTTTCATCACTTATATATTTCTGATTGATGGTTAAGTATGAGAGTAATGTAAAATTATATGAAAAACATATTAAACATATAGCAAAGAGAAGAGACATTATATACCTTTGGAAAGATAGGGTAAGGTGATAATGTAAGTTTAAATGTGAGAGGAAAAAGGATGTAATGGTAGCAAAAAGTGTGAGCAAAAAGGTACATTATAGGGTCCTAACAATGATCATATACACTAGGTCTATTATAGAGTTACAAATCATATTTGGATGATGATATTGATGAGGTATTTTGGTTGAGGTACATTTCGGGTACATGGTTGAGACTAGTAGTTGATGAGTTGGCACATACATGAGGTGTATAGTTGATGATGTTGGTACATATTGATGAGTCATAGTTGATGAGTAGTTGAAACATGATTTGTACATACTTGTTACATGTTTGGATGCCCTTTTTTTGGTACAGGTTGGTGCATGGTTGATGCACTTGTTTATGGTACAGGTTGATTACAGGTTGAGGTATAGGTTAATGCATGGTCCAGGTTTATTGGTATAGGTTTACATCGGTATATCTCATAGTGATAGTGTGGCAGTGGTTGCATCATTATAATTCTACTTTAGGGTGGTTGGACGGGGAAAGGATAGGTGGTTGTAGTCGGAGAACATAGGGGGTTGTAGCCTCCTTCTAGTTGTAGCCAGAGAATAGGAGAGTTGGAGCTTCCTTCAGGTTGTAGCCTGAGAAACAAGGGGTTTGGAGCCTCCTTCTAGTTGCAACTGGAAAACAAAGGAATTTGGTGCTTCCAATGAATGTAATTCTTCAAGACATATAAGAAAAATCATTATGTGGTTTTATCCCACTTTGGGTTTCCACATAAAACACCGGTGTATTATGTATGTGTATGATTTTTCATTTGTTCATTACTTATTTACTCTGCAGTTATTGGATGGTAATGATACATTGATATAACACTTGGATTATATGGTTAAAGAGGATTAAATTGCTCTATTATTGATTCACCCCCCCTCTCAGTAATCCAACATATTCTAAAAAAAACCTGGACAGACTTAAAAGCATGTTTGATCCTATACAGGACTCCAATCAATCAATCTTAAAACAACAATAGTCAACCCAACATAAACCTCGATCTTGATCTTTGTGGGTATAATTCCATTTTAAACAATTGATAGCATGCACGATGTTTCCTATATAACCAATCATATATGAGTGAAAAAAACTTGATTGACACACAAGCATCATTTTTTACCTTGCCAGAAGCCTGATCGGGTTGAGTAAAATTCACACAAGTGTCCTCTTATGTAATCAAGACCACGCTATTAACGTTCGGGGCCAACCAAGATAGATCTGTATTAACGTTCGAGGCCAACCAAGACAGGATCTTGGGACACTTTAGTAAAAATATAGTAAGAATGGACCATCAACCATGACTCAGGGTTTGAAGAAAGAGAACACCAATTGTTGGCAGTTGCTCCGCAACTAGGTAAGGGTTACCACAACAAATGGGAGGGAAATAAGTTGATAGACAATTATACAAAAAACGATGGATAAAACCATCAACCCTCAACTTAGAGCCTCATCACACCACTGTTACTATTACTCCACAGAGACTCACCATAAAAACCACATTGACCAAGAAATAACCAATGCAAAACTTAACAATGCTCATTTCTTTGATTATAATTTCCAACATTTTACAATCATCACAGAGAGCCATAACACCACATTTACACACAGTCAAAATTCTCAAGAACACACATAATCCAAGCATCACTGAGCCACCATTTGGTTCATACAATAGATAATACGTCATGAATGGAGAGAAAAGAATCATACCTGTGGGAAAAACACTTAAATGGCGAGTTGGTCAAGCTTTCCTTTCCAAAAACCTAAAAATACAGAGCTTCACAACCAACAGAGTGAAATTGCAACAATGGAACAATTTTAGGGTGATGAGCGATAAGGAAAGTATGGAGTGACGTGCAGTAAATGCAGGTCGCTTCCATCACCTGGCCCCATTCAATTCAAAGTACGAGATAGCCCAATAAGCATAACATTCACCAATAATCAAGCCATATAACCAATGCATAATTAATGTCAAACCATTGTGAGATCTGAGATGATATCCATTGCATAGTGCACCACCCAAGATAGTTACACATTAACCCTTGCCATAACTCCATGCAATAATCCATATTAATATTTCTATATGTGCCTCCATTCGATTTTAATAAAGTTTGCATAGTCCATTAACCAAACAAATCACATAACATCTAGGACTAACACTAGTATCCATTAACTTTTCCATTCAAAATTTGCATATAGTGTTTTATTATAGCTCAAATACATAGTTTCTTCCCTTTTGTTTGAAATATAGAACATTTCCATAATTTCCCTTTGTTTTGATCATGCCATCATTGAATTATCCTTTGCATATACGTGGCTAAGTAATCAACATAAGAATTAGTAACAAGGTTATAACATAGAAATTGTAAACAACATGCTCCTCATACCCATAGAACATGTTCAATGTCACAAGTGATTGCCAAAATCATTCCACAATAATGCATTATCCATTTAACATCACGCCAAATGAACCCAAGACTGTATCGTAAAAAATGTAGGACTATGTAGGCAACATCAAAACAACAGCTAAACATGTGTAATATGTCTATCCTTGCACCTCTAGTTTACAAGGGGGTCCCACCTACTAGTATTATATTATTAGCATATTTAAATAATATCACTTTAGCAATACTTCGCGGGTGGATTTCATCGCTACGATTTTAATCATCAACATAGGGATAAATAGATCACCGACTCTCAACTTTTCACCTCCGACTGTGGTTGGTCCGGTTGGATGCTTCTGATCGTTGATCTATCAAACAAATGGATGGTCAGATCTCCTTCATCCCAAATATCACTTTCGATGTGTATCATTGGTTATCCTTCATGTAATTGGATGATTGGATCATGGTTCTTCCATGATGTTGTTTCCAATGGATCACCATCAATCCTACCATGATCTACAGTGGATCTCACTCTTCACTAAAATATGCACTTCCTCTCAGCTCAGACTTGCAACTCTCACTTTCCCATACTCATAAAATTCACAAGGTTATACACATAGGATTAAACACATCAAGACACAAAAACATAAAATACACAGACTTATATTAATATCGATCTCAATTACATACTAAGGCACCTCTCAGGCCTTGGCCACTCTCTCCTAGTTTACATTGTGCCTGGCCTCTCCTCTCTCAATTATGCCCACGAGATACATATAAACAATATAATACAATAAGGATTGGATCATTGCAAATCTGATAACCTCTAATATCGCTAACTATCCCTCACAATAGGAATGTCATAACAAATCGTTACCAAACACCCTATCATTTACGCAAAATACGAGGAAATATGCCTCTTAGCCACATCGCATTCTTCTAGAAGCATCAATATTTCGAATTTGATTTGGGGGGGGAGGGGATTATGCTCCTGCATCAATAACACATTAATGGAATCATTATTTCAAAACACAATAATAAAAATATAAAAATAAAATTATTATAAAAAAACATTTGATTATGAGATGACTAATTGAAAATTTGTAAAAAAACAATTAATTAAAATATATACATATTGATGTACTGTATTCTTTTGAACTCACAAAACAATGTGTGCCATAAAATATACAACATTTCATTTTCAATAGTCATACACATCAATGCCTATTGATTATATTAAAGCACCGATGCAAAAAATTGTAAAAAAACAACCATTACTTTAAATGACATAATGTATGATTGATGATATTTATCGTTTCAAAATATTGCGGTGCATATGAATACAATGTGCACTAGGGATTTACATATAATATATTCATTAGTATTTTAAATATAATATATGCATCGGTGCTTAGTAACAAAGAATGGTGTTGGCATCTCATCTCGAATATTCAAAATTTCACTACCTTCTGGTGCACATGGTAACACAAGCGTATATGCATACTAAATAAAGGAGCATTGGTGTGCCATAAAATAAAATAAAATAAAAATAATGACCCAGTTCAAGATATTTAGACAATTTGTTGCATACAAAAACAATACGAACCGGTGTGTACATTAACACTAAAAGAACCAGCACTTCATATAACATAAAATATGAAATCAGTGTGTAATAATATTAAGAGCACCGGTGATTTTTACTTTTGTGTACACATCGATGCATGTTACTTGAGAAAACACAATTTCATTTTACAAATAAAATAATCGAAGAAAATCCCGTAGGGGTGTAGACCGATTGGCAAGTGTCATGTAAATGGAAGGAAATATGTAAAAAAAGGTCTCAAGTTTGATTATCACCCCGATTTATCTGGAGGCGTGCTTGCAAGTGGTGTGATTCTCCCTAGGGTTTATAAGGAAACCGACAGGATTTGACCCCGTGTCACACAAGTACGATACTTTTGTTGCTATCGATTCCCCTAGTTACAAAAAATAAAAAATAAAGTAAAAAATAACCGAAGAAAAAAACCTTTGCAACAACCTCTACGCACCCAAAAAATTTAGTTATATGAAATATCTTTTAAAACCTTCGCTTTGAATAACAGAGGTTTTTTGAAAATTTTTCCAAATCTTGTAACACTAAAAACTTCCTCAAAAACATCTGCTAATTTTTTTTTCCTTGTAGCGATAGGAAATAAAAATCAACTAAGGACAAACTTTCCCTATGTACTTTAGAACATATAAGGGAATTACACTCGGCATTGCCCTCAAATCATTGAATTTCACAGAATGAAGATGTTAGAAAATAGTTTAGCCAAAAATCCCCCATAAGGGAATAATACCACCCAACAAAGACACCCTAGAGTCTTCTCATTCGGTAGGCATACAAAACCCTTTCCCCAGTATAGAGTATCCTCCCTTGAATAGGAGGCCCATGCCTCCTCTTATCCTTCTAGATCTTACCAACTACCTAGTTTTCCCAACTAGCATATTCGTCACATCAAAATATATACATGAACATTATATATATACAAATTTAGAAACACAACAATGCATATATCAGGTATGAGCCTAATCTAGAAAACATGATCACACCTAAACCTCCAATAGAACTCCCTTATATATCTTGTGACCTAATGTTGACCCCTACACCTCCTGTACTGAACTCACCTTCATGCCATACTACTCATAACCCAAACATGAGGGATTCCTCCATCTATTCCATTTCAAATTCTTGTCCTGATAAAAAACTTGATCATACATCAATGCATTGTTTATGAAGGTGTTTCTACCTATGTCATCTCCACCATGGTATGGAAAAAACTAGGCTCCCCAAACTAGTCACATCCACAATTTCCCTTTAGGCCTATAATGGTCATCCTTCTTAGACCAAAGGGATATTTCATAATGTCCTCATAAAACTAGAAAGAAAGATGGTCGTAATTGACATAGAGGTTGTATATTCCATGCATAACTATGACATTCTTCTTGGGTGTAGTTAAATCTATGTCATGAAGGTAGTTTCTTCAACATTCCACACTATGATGTTTCGCCATGAGGGAACGAAATTTTCCTTAGATTATCTTACATACTACAAACCTAGGACACCTACCAACATGGAAAACATCATACTCATTGATGACCCACTAGGTCGTTATCCCATAGGTATACATAATTCTTATTTCTAATTTTGTTGTAGTTATGAAGTAGAACCACTCTCTAACCTTCGCGCAAGCCCAAATTTCCTCTGAACAGAGTTCTGTTGCACTCTATTTTCACACCATTTATTAGCACTCAAAATTCATAAGACCAAGTGCTAAACATGTGGTTTAAACTTTAACATTAGCCCCCTTGCTTATACTCCTTTCATCATATGACCAAGTGTTGTGACCAACCTCTCACGTTCTCAGGGATAATTCTATGTAGACCATCAGAAATTTTCTCCCTTAATAAATCCACCATTGATTGTGATTGAATGGATGATCCATAATGTGCCTCAAACTATTCCAACATTCAATCCTCGTCATTGATTTATCCTAATCGAATGGCTTAGATCTATCCTTCTTTCCTTTGTATCAAAGTTCCCTTGTTGGAATCCCATGAACTACTGCACTCCAAAACACTTGCTCTAACGGTCTTCATTTTCCTTCTCAGAATTTGAAAGCCTATTTCTTTCTCCACCATCGATATTACAAGATCTACGGTCACTTTCACCATCCTCTCTTTCATTGTGCCAAGACATTTCCATGGGACTTACAAGTGGATGCCACATTTCACCTTCTTACTCGTCAATCCAACTTCCATGTGTCCATACCTCATTCCTTGCTACCATGTCCAGAATTTGTCAGCTGCAACGTGTCACTCTGGTAGTCATCCATGTGTCTTTTTCTAATTCATTGATATAATTGGCTTCAAATAATATGAATCATTAATGAACATTGATCTGTCACATTTCCTTTAGCCTTTGGACTATGATGGTCCTATTCTGAATGCCAATAGGAAACTTCCATGCTTCATCCTCCTAGCCTCGATCAGGATCATTTCAAACGAATCTTCATTTTCCATCACTCTATCTACATCAAGATATTCTTCATACCTTGATTCTGAAACGTAGACTTCGAAATACTTTCATGTTGCTTATCGGATCCCTAACTCATTTAATACCAGTTGTTGATCTTGGTGCCTCTTTGACCAGTCATCACCTTTGATCAAGCTCCCTCATCAGAGTCTACTTTGTAAATGCACCTTGAAACGCTATCTCTAAAGGTCTCCCATTGTCGCTTCATATTCTGAATGAATACACGCCTTAGACCATTGATCTTATTCTTCCATGATCATCTCATATATTGATTGGACCTTGCCTATTGAATTACTCATTAGTCCATCTACTTTGATATACTAATTTTGAAGGTTTTTTATTGTCGTTTAAAACTTCGAGTCCTTAGACTACTTTTGGTTGTCGATCTAGATCTGAGATTTAATCTCGATCATTTGTCTTCATCAAGGGGAAATTTTTTTGGGTACCCTATCGATGGTCACGATCAATTTTACTCTCTATCTAACGATCACGAATATCTCCCGCACAAATGATATGGATCGTTGATCCAATATTGATCAACAATCGATACTGTCACTTAGCCTTTTCTCTATAAACCCGGCGGTCATGATTAACACATACTCAGGATCTTATGATTGTTGTTACCTGATACCTGGAAAATGGTTTAACTCCATTCTTTGATCTGTACACAAGGAAAAACTTGATATTTTTCTTCAATTCAACCTCAACTTTTCTTTGTTCCTTCAATATCATCAATCTCTATGGTGATCGAGGATCACAACCATTAATCCTTCGCTAATATGAGGATTTTATCACAATCCCACTTACACCTTGAAATACATACTTTAAGAGGGAATTCCTCACACACCTACATACTTAGCCTTACAAAGAAATAGGTACACATAGCTTTAACAGAGGCACAATTCAATAATCCCATGTAACACTCGAAATAGAGTGATTTCAATCATCAATCATACAAAACTATACATAGTTTACATAAGACCTCCACCTCTCTAATGGCCTTTCACACTTGCATTCTTGACCCGATTCTCTATTCATTGGCCACCACTATCATGCTCAAAATATTACAATTTAATGACAAATGTTTTGAAACCATAATTGGTTCGGATCTTAACAATCCTCCCTTAATTAACCTCTAGGATACTTAGATCCAAAAAATCCTCACAACAACCCCTAGGATACTTAGATCCAAAAAATCCTCACAACAACCCCTAGGATCTCTCTAGATCCTCAAAATCCTCATGAGACCTAAATATCAACCAAACGTTTGAGAATAAACCAATTACATATTCAACTTATACAATCTTTCTATAACTCCTTCAAACATAGGAATTTTTAAAAATTAAACAATTAAATTCATATAATTTCAAGACCCCTAGGTCTAACCAAATGTGTTGGAATACTGAGAGGGGGGGTGAATCAGTATGACCACTTGGAGTATCTCCCACCAAATTCCTTGTGAAAACTTGCACTCAAACACTCTGACAATCTAATGATAATCATGGTACCTCATCCAATGGTTAAGGTTTACTCTAAGGTTGACATCTGCATAGTAGTTAAGGTTCCAACATTTTCTCCTTGAAATGGATCTTGCATGATCCAATGTCTCTCGTCTATCGAGATAATTCTCCAATGAATCAATGGCTCCTATTGACTCAGAGATTCTCTGATCAGAGTTCCAATGCATCCTTACACTTAAACACTCTGATGGCCTTGCAATCTGATCAACGATCCATATTTGTTCACTATGTCGAATCAATGGCTACGATGCCCTTGACTCAAACACAAAGTTGTCTTCATGGTAATAGTATGATTTGAGACTTA
Organism: Picea engelmannii; assembly: GCA_009831015.1. Lineage (NCBI taxonomy): Eukaryota > Viridiplantae > Streptophyta > Pinopsida > Pinales > Pinaceae > Picea > Picea engelmannii. The sequence continues at coordinate 295,292 of ML783028.1, forward strand.
TCCATTTCAAGGATTTGGCACTTCTATGATATTTTTCCTCTCACCTTCATTCACAGGGTAGACACACAATTCTCTATCATGAATTCATCAACGCATAGAGGCTCATCAACACTCAGGGACATTCTTCCTCTTTATAGCTATTCTGATTCTCTTTGGTCTTAATAGTCTAGATGCCTCCTCTATTTTTTTGGTTCGATCCTTGGAGATGTCATTTAAACAGGTTAGATATGTAGTTCCTCATAATCTCCTTCTGTCAGTCATATCACAGTCATGTCTACTTAGGAATTAATTATTACAATACTTGTGTAAGACTGCAACATTGTTTCCAGTATCCTTTGACATCAATGACAACATTGTTCCGAACAAACTCCCTTTTTGTCATTAATAGCAACACAATATGAAACTAAACTCTTCCAAAGTATGCAACCATAGATCTCATCATTTTGTTCACAACTAAGTTGATTGTTTCCTGCGAGTCTCCATTTTCTGCCAATATCCCCCTTTCTTTTTACTCTCCACCTTTGACATCAATGGAAAAGGGATGGTCTTCCCCTTACATTGTACTCTTTATTATCTGTTATACAACCAATAACCTTCTCTCTTTTTGTAGCTTCCCCTGAGTTTTTGCTTCTCCATGAATATTTTTGAAGTAACTCCTGCTATGAATGTTCTTTCTTTTCTGATTCAATGTACCACTTCCTCATTTATGCACTCTCCACCTAAGCTTTTTGTTTTTCTAAGCTCCCAACAAATTTCAACTAAATTTGGCATTCCTTAATCAGAAATGGGGATGAATCCCATATTTTGTCTGGGATACTCAAATGTATCTCTGGGCAGTGGTTTTGTAAATATTTTTGCAATTTGTTCCTTTTTTGGCACATATTCCATATTTACAACTTGGTTTGCAACTTGTTCTCTTAGAAAATGGTACTTGATAGGTATGTGATTGTTTTTGAATGCATAACGAGGTTCTTTGAAATTCTTATTCCACTAGTGTTATCACATATTATATAGATTGGTTGTTTGTAATCAATCTGAATGTCTTGCAAAGTTTTCTTCATCCAAAGAACTTGTGTGCAATAGGATATTGTTGTAATGTATTCATCTTCTGCATTTGACAAAGAGATTGATTATTGTTTTTTGTTTAACCAAGAAACTAGGCAATTTCCTTCAAAGAATGCACCTCCACTTGTGCTTTTTGGGTCATCTACACATCCTTCCCTATCAACATCAATGTATGCAACTTTCAAGGTTAAATCTAAACCTTTAGGATACCACGGTCCATATTCCAAAGTACCCTTTAGATATTTGAATATTCTCTTGACTTCATGTACATGATATTATTTTGGTGCAAATTGCAACCTTGCAACAATTCTAACTATCTACATCACATATGGCCTTGAATTCGTTGCATAGAACAAGTTGTTAATCATATACATCTACAATTTTTTATCTTCTTCCATGGATTCATCATCTTTGTTGAGTTTGCATCTTGTGGTCATAGGAGTGTTGACTGTTGGATTACTGAGAGGGGGGGTGAATAAGTAATAGAGAAACTTAATCATTTTTAACCATATAATCCAAATGTTATATCAATGAATCATTATCATCCAATAACTGCAGAGTAAATAAGCAATGAACAAAGGAACAAACATACACATACACAGTACACCAGTGTTTTACGTGGAAACCCAAATTGGGAGAAAACCACAGAATGATTTTTCTTATATGTCTTGAAGAATTACATTCATTGGAAGCACCAACTTCCTTTGTTTTCCAGCTGCAACTGGAAGGAGGCTCCAATCCCCTAGTTTCTCAGGCTACAACATGAGGGAAGCTCCAACTCCCCAATTCTCTGGCTATAACTAGAAGGAGGATACAACCCCCTACGTTCTTCGGCTACAATCGAAAGGTGGCTACAACCACCTGTCCTTGCCCCGTCATGACACCCTGAAGTAGAAGTAGAATGATGAAACCACTATCAACCTATCACTGTGAGATATATCATTGTAAACATGTACCAATAAATCTGAAACATGCATCAACCTGTACCTCAACCTGTAATCAACCTGTACCATAAACAAGTGCATCAACCATGCACCAACCTGTACCAAATAACATGTAATCAACCTGTACCATAAACAAGTGCATCCAACCATGTACCAAGTATGTACCAAT
>ML783028.1:302998-326203 GCA_009831015.1 Picea engelmannii
TGACTGCTTCTCTTTTGCTGACTTTGACAAGGTTATCAAAATGCATGTGACCCATTCTTCTATTCCATAGCCAAATTTCATCTTCCTTTCCTAGACAACACTTTTCATTTCCAATTTCACTTAACACATATATGTTGTTTGAAGTTCTTGCAGCTGTACCGACCAATTTCCCTTAACCTTATTTTCTTATCTCACACTTTTTTGAATCGAAAGTAAGTTTATGACCATGGTCACACATTTGACTCACACTTAGAAGATTATGTTTCATATCTTCTACCAGTAGAACATTTTGTGCCTTTTCATTCTTGTTCCCAATTCAGACTGTGCCTTCTCTAATGATTTTGGATGAATTATCATTTCCGAAGGAGACTGATCCATTTTTTTTCTTTTCATAATGTAAGAAATTTGTCTTTATCACCTGTCATGTGTTTTGAACATCCACTTTCAACATACCAACCATGTTTCTTCTGCTTATCTTGTAGAGCGATTGTGCATTCTTCATTGTTATATTGATCTTTCTTTCTTATCCATGTCATTTTATGAGGTTCTTGTCTGTGACTATTGTTATTATGTTGAGTTTATTTAGGAGGGACTGTCATTCTGCAATCCTTGGCAATGTGTCCAAAATTGTTACATTTGTAACATTCCACTTCAGTGCTCAAAGATTCAAACTTGTTGTAACTTCTTCTTTGTGTGTCACTAGGTCTCCTTGAATAATCCCTTTGTGTATAACTCTCAAAGTTGTTACTGTTCCTGTTGTTAGCTCTGCAATTCATAGCTTTATGTCCAAAATTATTACATGCATAACATAAACCAAAAAATATAGTTTGATACCTGGGAGTTGAATATCTTCTAAAAGGAGGTGCTCTTATGAATCCTTCTTCTTCTTGAGGCCTATCTGTTTATTGTTGATTCTGAAATCTGAATCTTCTTAGTGGAGGAGTGTTCCTGTAATCTTCCTATCATCTTTGATTATTTATGAATAGCTCTTTGGATTTGTTTCTTGCTATGTTGTTTTCGAGCTTGATCCCTTTTTTTTCTGATTATATCCAAGTCCGAACTTGTCAAGATGAGGATTTTGACTGTTGATAATGTCATCCAAAACTTTTGAGCTATTTTGCATATTTTTCTTTTGAATATCCTTTCTTAGTGTGACAACCTCTTCTTCCAAGTTTCCAATGATCTTGTCCTTTTCTTCTAGTTGTCCTTTGAGTGATTATTCAATTATTTTATCTTCTTCTATTTGAACCTTCAATTTTGTGATCATTTGTTCTAGTTCTCAAGTGTCCTTTTTCTTGTCTAGTTTTGCTTGTAGTTTCTTGTTTTTGTTCTTTTCTCTTCTAATAACTTATATGGAACACATTAATTCTTCTCGATAGTCAACTTCTGCCTCTTCAATTTCTTCTTTGACTTCTTCACATTCTTCTTTGACTTCTTCATATTCTTCTTCGGAGTCTTCTTTGTCAGAGTTTTTAACTGTCATGAATAGAACTCTTCCTGTCTCATTGTCATTGAATTCATCTTCATCTGATGATGAAATGTCTTCTTTGGTGTATAAGATTTTCTTGAAATCTTTCTTTGTAGTTATTTTGCCTTTATATGTGTGTTTTTGTAACGCTCCCCCGGCCGCCATCCAACCCATTGGCCGGGCAGATGCTACTTTGTGGAACAACATCATTTTATGCTTAATTAATAACATGCATTTAAAACAGGCTAAACACATTTAAACTCAGAGTCAACACAAAATTACTATTGAAATAAATAATCTATGGAATTAACATTCATTCATATGCACAACAGAATACATGATAAATATAAATACATAGACATGCAACACATAATTAAAACATAGTCTGGTACTTATCTTTGAAACGGTTATAATTACACCAACCACGTGCAGGCCTTGCACGAACCTCCCAGCCTTAGACCACGCTACTCATCAAGCTCAGCGGTGGGTCACCCCCGAGTTGGGACTAAGCTCCACCCCAATGTAAGGAATCCTAGGCTAGGCTAAGGTTACAGGGAAAACAACACAGAATGACTGAAAGGATTCTTCCCAGGATACCATCTTATCCACACTACTCCTACACTCTCATTCCCCACATGCTTGTTCCGCCCGGGAGTATACACCTTCACAAGAATAGTCCATCGGTGCTACACCTCCCTCTCTGGGTCTCGGCAACAGGCCGAATCAGGAAGTCTCAGAGCCCAAATTTGGTGTTGGACACTCTCTGGAAGAAACCACTTCCCAACAAACTCTCTCACCTGGAGAGAGTTGTTCATAGGCCTGACAACCTACCTCTTCCAACAACAATCACCTCCCTCACCTGGAGAGAGGTTACACACAGGCTAAGCACAAAGTCACACTGGCCAGTAAGCCACGGGCAGTCCAGCACTACGTGGCCACAACAACCAACTAGGAAAACAAACACGAGCTTCCCAAACAAGCTTAACAATCATGAAATAGACTCACGGTTTTGGTTTTGGGATTGCACAAGGTGTATAGAGATCCCACGCACAGGCTCAAACTGTTCAGGCAAGGAATGTATCAGCTTCCTTAGCAATCAACACAGACCTTTTCCCCAGTTTCAAAATTGCACGAAGGTATCTTCCAGAGGTCATATGGGACTCATGTTCAGACAATCGATGGTGGAATGGAGGAGGAACCCCCATCACGACTCAATTCAGTAGTTTTTAACTACATGCACTTTAGTCAACACTTGTCACCCATGAAACTGCATGTGTTCCATCATCATGTGTTCCTCTTCATTTGGAAGTCACTTGTCATTCCAAAAGAACTTAGGATAAAACATATATTTCACATGGTCTTTTTGGAATAATATTAAAATATTATTCCCAAGGACTTAAATCCCTAGGCTCAACACTTAGCCCCTCTTGATACCTTCCAGCCCCTAATCCCTTGCCCACTCTATGGAATCTTATTCCCCCATCACTCATTCATCGTGGTCGGTCTGCATGCAACAATGTTTATATTTTTATTAATGTTCTGCATGATTACATATACAAAAGAAGGCTCTTGGCCTTCAACACTTAGGCTCTCTGGCCTAACAATCACATAAACCCACCAGCTTATATAAACTTGGTTCACCAGACTATAAAACATAATTACATTTCATTTCAGAAACATGATTTACAACAGGGATCAGCTTTGGGGACATTATAATCCCCCTCGAACCCTTATTTCTGCATTGTCCTTAGTGCAACTTTACACTGCATAGAAAGCTTTTCAAAATTTTCAAAAAGATGCAGGTACTCTGCCTGCATAACATCTTCATGCTCCCATGTCACGTCCTCGGGATCGTACTAGGTCCATTGGACCTTTACAAGCCCTATAGCTCGATTCTGGAGCTGTTTGTTTTTCCTGTCCAATATGTGCACAAGATGCACTTGCAGGACACCTTCTGGTTCCACCTAAATCACATTCCAATCGATAACATGATTAGCATCAGGTATATATTTATTAAGAAATGAAACATGAAACACATTATGTACAGTCATAGATGCAGGTAATGCAAGCTTATATGCAACTGGCCCAATCCTTTCCAGGATTTCAAATGGCCCACAAAATCTGGCTGCCAACTTTGCGCAACTTCCCAGCTTTAGGGAACTCCTGTTAGTTTTCACTTTCATGAAAACATGATCACCCACTTTGAATTCTCTCTGGGTTCTATTCTTATCAGCATAACTTTTCTGCCTGTCCTGGGCAGCTTTCAAATTCTGTTTAATTTTTATCATTTGGTCCTCCATCTCCTTGAGCAACTCTGGCCCAACTATTGCTCTGCCAGCTGGATTATCCCAGCTTACTGGAGTGTTGCACTTTCTTCCATAAAGTGCTTCAAATGGGCTCATCTTCAACGATTCATGATACCCATTATTGTAGGTGAATTCTACCAAATGTAGGTAGTCCTCCCATCTTGATGGCTTGTCCATCATGTACATTCTCAACATGTCCTCTATTACTTTGTTCACCCTCTCTGTCTATCCATCAGACTCAGGATGATACATTGTACTAAAATTCAGATTCATTTCGAATCCTTTGAACAGTCCTTTCCAGAAATTTGAGGTGAATTTTGGGTCCCTATCAGACACAATCGTTTTAGGAATTTTGTGCAAGCGTGCCACTTCTTTTAAGAAGATATCAACAACATCTGCTGCCTTGTGACTAGTTTTTAGTGGAATAAAATGGGCATCTTTTGTAAGCTTTTCCACCACAACCATGATCGAATCATGATGCTTGCTCGTTCTAGGCAATCCTATAATAAAATCCATGGTCACCACTTCCCACTTCCATTCAGGAATGGGCAAAGGTTGTAGCAACCCTATTGGGTGCCTATGCTCAGCTTTAACTTTCTGGCACTCAATACATCTGGCGATGTATTCAACAATCTCTCTCTTCATACCCAGCCAAAAGTAATGGATTTTGACTACTGCCACAGGCTTCTAATATCCAGGGTGTCCAACATAAGTCAAGTTATGCATTTCTTTTAGAATCGCAAGTTTCAATTCCTGGAGATTGGGTATATACACTCTATTTTTATATAGAAGTATTCCATCAGCTCCCAAGATGTAATTTCCCTCTTTCTGTGGTCTCTCTCTCTCTGTTGTAGCTTTGCTACCAAGTCTCCGTGCTACAAATCTACATTTGCAGCTTCCAAAATTCTATCTTTAATATCAGTCCTATACATGCTAATGGTTGTAGCATGTAATTCATGCACCTTTCTATTGAGTGCATCAGCCACCTTGTTTTCCTTCCCTTTGATATGCTTGATATCAAAGTTGTATTCATACAGAAATTCCAACCACCTACTTTGTCTAGCGTTTAAGGTTGGTTGATCAAACATGTATTTCAGACCGTTATGGTCTGTTCTGAGTTCAAACCTCCTTCCCATGAGGTAATATCTCCATTTCCTCAGAGCGTGAATGATTGTTTTCAACTCCAAATCGTGAGTGGCATAATTATTTTCATGCTCTTTCATCTTCCTAGACTCATAACAGATTACAAATCCATTCTAGCTGAGAAATCCTCCCAAACCCTCCTTACATGCATCTTTTCACACCACGAATCCATATTTGGATCTGCAATCCTCAATATTGGAGCATTGGTTAACAACTTCTTCAATTGCTGGAAACTCTTCTCACACTCTTCAGTCCACTGAAACTTTTTCTCCTTCCTTTGCAAGGAAGTGACAGGGTGAGCTATCCTTGAGAACCATGCTATAAACCTTTTGTAATAGCTCGCTAGACCCATAAAGGATCTAACTTCCGCCACATTCCTTGGCGTTGACCATTCTCTGATGGCCTCAACCTTCTCATGATCCACAGTGATCCCTTCTTCTGAAATAATGTGCCCCAAGTAATGGATCTTCCCTTGATAAAACGAGCATTTTCTCAACTTGGCATACAGTTGGTGTTCTCTCAACACTTGCAGCACCATCCTCAGGTGTTGTTCATGCTCTGCTTCTGACTTGGAATACACCAAAATGTCATCCAGGAAGACTATGAAAAACTTGTCTAGATAGTCCCTGAATACACCATCCATCAAGCACATAAAAACAACAAGTGCGTTTGACAGCCCAAATGGTACCATTGTGAACTCGTAATGACCATACCTTGTTCTAAAGGCGGTCTTGCTGATATCTTCATCCTTTATTCTTACCCGGTGATATCTTGATCTGAGATCTATCCTCGAAAATATTTTTGCACCTTTCAACTGATCAAAAAGATTGTTGATCCTCGGCAGAGGATACTTGTTCTTGACAATTACTTTGTTCAACTATCTGAAATCAATGCACAGCCTCAACATCTCATCCTTCTTCTTCACGAATAAGACCGGTGCACCACAAGGTGACACACTAGGGTGAATGTACCCCTTCTTTAGAATCTCTTCAAGTTGCAATTGCAACTCTTTCAGCTCTGGCATACTCATTCTATAAGGAGCTTTCGACACTGGAGTTGCTCCAGGCATCAAATTTACAGAAAAATCGATGTCGCTCTTCGGAGGTAGTCCAAGTACCTCCTGAAATACGTCTTCAAACTCTGTAAGTACTTCATGGTCTCCAAAATTATGGACTTCATCTCTGGATGCTTCTTCCACACAGGCTGCAAATAATTGATAGCCTTTTCTGTAGCACTTGTTTAGCTGCATTGTTGAGATTTCTCTAACCACCACAGCTCTGGGAATCCCTTGGACCGTTTTTTTATTCCCTTCCTCATCCAGGCATGTAAACTTCTTGTTACGACAGTCCAGAAGGGCATGGTGTTGGTTCAACCAGTCCATCCCAATTAAGCAGTCATAAGAGCCTAAAGGCAGAATATTCAATTCATCCTTAGTGCTCAATCCTTTCATGTCCACAGGACATGACTTAACCAACTCAGAGACTTTCCTCTTGGTTCCTGTAGCCAACTGCACTAACCAAGACTTTTCATGTTTTCTTCTTGATAAATACAAACTTTCCACAACCCTAGGATCTACATAACTATGGCTAGCCCCTGAATCAATTAAAATAATAAATGGTCGGTTGTTGATCATACCTTCCATTTCAATCATGTTCGATTGAAATTTAGCTTGCTTGTTGTCCAGGGCTGCATAGATCCTTGGCATTCTACTTCCCATGTCCTCCACTGTTTCAGCTTGTTGAACATTATGGACAGTTCTTGCTTTGCCATTTTTATGGGGACAATCTCTGTATTTGTGGTTCCCTTTACAGCCCCAACACTAAATGGGCATTTGTCTTTTCCTTTGTTCCCCCACTTCAGCCATTCTCGGCTCTCTAAATGATAGATGTCCTTAAGGACTATTTCTGAAAAAGGGAGGTTTGTTTCCCTTCTGCCTCTACTCTTTCCTAAACTTCTTCTATTCATCCCAAGCCTTCCGAAAAGTAGGTTTTTCCCTTTGTTGCTCATACAAGCATTTCGCCCTTCTTATTGTTTCTTCCATAGTATTAGGATCATCATATTGAATCTTGTCACCAATGGAAGGTGGCAGTCCACTTAGATACCTCTTAATCTTGACAACCTCATCTTTGATGAATGAAACATACTTCAGTAATTCCAAAAACCTTCGTTCGTATTCATTAATGGTCATGTTGCCCAGCTTGAGTTCGAAGAATTCCTTCATATTTCTATCATAGTATCTTTTAGTCAGGCATTTCCTCTCGAAATACCTCTTGAATTCCTTCCATGTGATATCTTTCTCTCTAATGTGTTGCACCTGCACAAACTGATCCCACCACATGGATGCTTTTCCTTTCAGTTGATACATCGCAGTTCTTCCTTCTGCATGAGAGGAATAATTTTGTAGTTGGAAATATGTCCTCATGCCAAGAAACCATGTTTCAGCATATTCCTCCTTCTTATGTTCTCCATCGAATGTTGGAGGCTTGATATTGTTCATTTCCCCTTTCAATTCATCCATCCCAGATCTCCTGTTCTTTCTGGTAGGAGATGGGATTGAACTACTGTGTGCTTCCCTACTGGAATACTTTGGGGAGTGACGATGATGTCTACTGACACTTCTCAATCTTCTTTTCCTCTCAGGGGTCCTGACACTCCTTGATCTTCTTTTCCTCTCAGGGGTCATGTGACTCTCTGTCTTGCTTGAGTCACTCTCTTTTTTCAATTTCCAATCGATTCCTTCCAGGCTCTTCAACATTTTTAAGTTGAATTCACCCTATTGATCCCTTACCCTCATGAGCTTTCGGATATCAGCTTGGTGAGCATGGGCATCTTTCTGCAACCTTTCAATGAGTTTCATCATATGTCCTTCCTTATCCATCTCTTTTTCGTGCCCATTCGAGTTTGATCCTTCGACTCCCAAGTTGGCATTCCTTCCTTCTCTTTCATTTTCTGAATTGGAAGCAATCCGCACCTCTTCCATTTCTATACTTGGCATTAATTCATGGTTGTCCTGACACTCGTTGAACTTTGTACACACAACATGCATTCAACTAAGTTTTTCATGCCTTAAACCCTTAATAAAACTTCAACATTCATAACCAACGTGAATAAGAAAAACATTTCGAATCCACTAATTTTTATGAGCTCTGTTTGGCTCTGCAATATTCAGGACTTCGAGGTTTTGGGTTTCAGGGTTTTGGTCCCCAGGGGTTCTCGCACTCGCTTCCCTCTCCAACTCTCGACTCCCAAAATTCCAACCTGTCTCCCCCTGGGCCCATAGCACAACTGTCGCCAACCAAGGTATGGATTTCAGGATTTCAGCACTTCAGTTTTTGGGTTTTCGGTACCTGGGAGTTCAAGAAGCAGTGACTCCAAGTCTCTTGTCACTTCAATCTTCAACTTCTGAAATTTCTATCTCCTTACCCTCTGGGCCCATAGTACAGGTGTCGCCCTTAACCGCGATGGCATGTGGCATGTTCAGGAGGTTCCACGTCACCCTCAATGATGTCATTGTGTCCCACCACTCTCACTTTTCTTCTCGACCCATTGGAACATGGTACACATCCATGTGCCCACATCCCTTCCAAGTGAAATCCAACAGTTAGACCTCTCACATATCTATGGCGCAGATCCTTTCGATGTCTTCGGGATTTCGGTGTTTTGGGTTTTTGGTAACTGGGAGTTTGCAATGTAGTGACTCCAAGTCTCTTGTCATTTCAATCCCTGAATTCTGAAATGATCCAACGGTTCAAGTTCCTCTCCTACGATCTATGGTGTAGATCATTTCAGGATTTCGCGTACCACAATTTCCACGTTCCTGTGCAAATCCAAAGGGTTTTAATCCCTACGCACATTCTCCATATATGACGGTCGTGAGGGTTCTCCTTTCCTCTCAAATAGATTCTACGGCTCCCACACCTCATGTGTTCAACTCTCTCTCTCTCTCGGTGGCCATATACCACACCGGCTGCGGATTCTAAAATACCGCTAAACCTCCTGAGCTTTGTAACATGGTCAAGTGACTCCTTGACACTCAGGAACATTTCGGGGTTTGAAATTGGCCCTCCCGACACAATTTCTTCTCAAAAAAAAATTCGATCGAAGACCACTCATCTGGCCCATCCAGGCTCAGCGTCAAAACCATGGCTCTGATACCATTATGTAATGCTCCCTCGACCATCATCCAACCCACTGGCTAGGCAGACGCTACTTTGCGGAACAACATCATTTTATGCTTAATTAATAACATGCATTTAAAATAGGTTAAACACATTTAAACTCAGAGTCAACACAAAATTACTACTGACATAAATAATCCATGGAATTAACATTCATTCATATGCACAACATAATACATGATAAATATAAATACACAGACATGCAACACATAATTAAAACATAGTCTGGTACTTATCTTTGAAATAGTGGTAATTCCACCAACCACGTGCAGGCCTTCCACGAACCTCCCAGCGTTAGACCACGCTGCTCATCAAGCTCAGCAGTGGATCACCCCCGAGCTGGGACTAAGCTCCACCCCAAGGTAAGGAATCCTAGGCTAGGCTAAGGTTACGGGGAAAACAACACAGAATGACTGGAAGGATTCTTCCCAGGATGCCATCTTACGCCCACTACTCCTGGACTCTCATTCCCCACATGCATGTTCCACCCAGGAGTATACACCTTTACAAGCATAGTCCATCGGTGCTACACCTCCTTCTTCGGGTCTCGGCAACAGGCCAGATCAGGAAGTCTCAGAGCCCGAAGTTGGTGCTGGATACTCTCTGGAAGAAACCACTTCCCAAAAAACTCTCTCACCTAGAGAGAGTTGTTCACAGGCCTGACAACTTGCCTCTTCCAACAACAATCACCTCCCTCACCTAGAGAGAGGTTACACACAGAATAAGCATGAACTCACACTGGCTAGTGATCCACGCACAGTCCAGCACTGCGTAGCCACAACAACCAACTGGGAAAACAAACAGGGGCTTCCCAAACAGGCTCAACAATCACGAAATAGACTCACGGTTTTGGTTTCGGGATTGCATAAGGTGTAGAGATATCCCACAAACATGCTCAAACTGTTTAGGTAAGGAATGTATCGGCTTCCATAGGAATCAACACAGACCTTTTCCCCAGTTTCAGAATTGCACAAAGGTATCTTGCAGAGGTCAGACGGGACTCACGTTCAGACGATCGACAGTGGAATGGAGGAGGAACCCCCATCATGGCTCAATTCAAGTGTTTTTAACTGCATGCACTTGAGTCGACACTTGTCACCCATGAAACTTCATGCGTTCCATCGGCATGTGTTCCTCTCCATTTGGAAGCCACTTGTCATTCCAAAAGAACTTAGGATAAAACATATATTTCACATGGTCTTTTTGGAATAATATTAAAATATTATTCCCAAGGACTTAAGCCCCTAGGCTCAACACTTATCCCCTCTTCCCAACTTCCAGCCCCTAATCCCTTTCCCACTCTGTGGAAGCTTAGTCCCCCATCAATTATTCATCATGGTTGGTCTGCACACAACAGTGTTTATATTTTTATTAATGTTCTGCATGATTACATATACAAAAGCAGGCTCTTGGCCTTCAACACTTAGGTTCTCTGGCCTAATAATCACATAAGCCCACCATCTTATATAAACTTGTCTCACCAGCCTATAAAACATAATTATAATTCATTTTAGAAACATGATTTACAATAGGGCTCAACCTTGGGGACATTACAATCCCCATCCCCTTATTTATGCACTGTCCTCAGTGCAACTTTACACTGCATCTGCAAGATTTTCAAAATTTTAAAAAAGTTGTGGGTACTCTGCCTGCATAACATATTCATTCTCCCATGTCGTGTCCTCAGGACCGTACCAGGTCCATTGGACCTTTACAAGCCCTATAGCTCGATTCTGGAGCTGTTTGTTTTTCCTGTCCAATATGCGCACAGGATGCACTTGCAGGACACCTTCTGATTCCACCTAAATCACAATCCAATCGATAACATGATTAGCATTAGGTATATATTTATTAAGCAATGAAACATGAAACACATTATGTACATTCATAGATGCAGGTAATGCAATCTTATATGCAATTGGCACAATCCTTTCTAGGATTTCAAATGGCCCACAAAATCTGGTTGCCAACTTGGCGCAACTTCCCAGCTTCAGGGAACTCCTGTTAGTTTCACTTTCAAGAAAACATGATCACCCACTTTGAATTCTCTGTGGTTTCTGTTCTTATCAGCATAACTTTTCTACCTGTCCTAGGCAGCTTTCAAATTCTGATTAATTTTTATCATTTGTTCCTCCATCTCCTTGAGAAACTCTGGCCCAACTACTGCTCTGTCAGCTGGATTATCCCAACTTACTGGAGTGTTGCACTTTCTTCCATAAAGTGCTTCAAATGGGCTCATCTTCAACGATGCATGATACCCATTATTGTAGGTGAATTCTACCAAATGTAGGTAGTCTTCCCATCTTGATGGTTTGTCCATCACGTACATTCTCAGCATGTCCTCTATTAATTTGTTCACCCTCTCTGTCTATCCATCAGACTCGGGATGATACGTTGTACTAAAATTTAGATTCGTTCTAAATCCTTTGAACAATCCTTTCCAGAAATTCGAGGTGAATTTCGGGTCCCTATTAGACACAATCGTTTTAGGAATTTCATGCAAGTGTGCCACTTCTTTTAAGAAGATATAAACAACATCTGCTTCCTTGTGAGTGGTTTTTAGTGGAACAAAATTGGCAACTTTTGTAATCTTGTCCACCACAACCATGATCGAATCATGTTTCTTGCTCATTCTGGGCAATCCTATAATAAAATCCATGGTCACCACTTCCCACTTTCATTCAGGAATGGGCAAAGGTTGCAGCAACCCTGTTGGGTGCCTATGCTCATCTTTAACTTTCTGGCACTCCATACATCTGGCGATGTATTCAGTGATCTCTCTCTTCATACCCGGGAAAAAGTAATGGTTTTTTACTGCTACCACAGTCTTCTGATATCCAGGGTGTTTAGCATAAGTCACATTATGCATTTCTTTTAGAATCGCAAGTTTCAATTCCTGGACATTGGGTATATACACTCTGTTTTTATACAGAAGTATTCCATCAGCTCCCAAGATGTAATTTCCCTCTTTCTGTGGTCTCTCGCTCTGTTGTATCTTTGCTACCAAGTCTCTGTACTACAAATCTGCATTTGCAACTTCCAAAATTCTGTCTTTAATATCAGTCTTATACATGCTAATGGTTGTAGCATGTAATTCATGCACCTTTTTGCTAAGTGCATCAGCCACCTTGTTTTCCTTCTCTTTGATATGCTTGATATCAAAGTCGTATTCACATAGAAATTCCAACCACCTACTTTGTCTAGCATTTAAGGTTGGTTGATCAAACAAGTATTTCAGACCGTTATGGTATGTTCTGAGTTCAAACCTCCTTCCCATGAGGTAATGTCTCCATTTCCTCAGAGTGTGTATGATTTCTATCAACTCCAAATCGTGAGTGGCATAATTATTTTCATTCTCTTTCAGCTTCCTGGACTCATAACAGATTACAAATCCATTCAGGCTGAGAAATCCTCCCAACCCTTCCTTACACACATCTGTGCACACCACGAAATCCATATTTGGATCTGCAATCCTCAAGATTGGAGTGTTGGTTAACAACTGCTTCAATCATTGGAAACTCTTCTCACACTCTTCAGTCCACTGAAACGTTTTCTCCTTCCTTTGCAAGGAAGTGATAGGGTGAGCTATCCTTGAGAACCCTGCTATAAACCTTTTGTAATAGCTCGCTAGACCAATAAAGGATCTAACTTCCACCACATTCCTTGGAACTGACCATTCTCTGATGGCCTCAACCTTCTCAGGATCCACAGCGATCCCTTCTTATGAAATAATTTGCCCCAAGTAATGGATCTTCCTTTGATAAAACGAGCATTTTCTCAACTTGGCATACAATTGGTGTTCTCTCAACACTTGCAGCACCATCCTCGAGTGTTTTTCATGCTCTGCTTTTGACTTGGAATACACCAAAATGTCATCCAGGAAGACTATGAAAAACTTGTCTAGATAGTCCCTGAATACAACATTCATCAAGCACATAAAAACAACAGGTGCATTTGACAGCCCAAACGGTACCACTGTGAACTCGTAATGACCATACCTTTTTCTAAAGGCGGTCTTTCTGATGTATTCATCCTTTATTCTTACCTGGAAATATCCCGATCTGAGATCTATCTTTGAAAATATTTTCGCACCTTTCAACTGATCGAAAAGATCGTCAATTCTCGGTAGAGGATACTTGTTCTTGATAGTTACTTTGTTCAACTGTCTGAAATCAATGCACAGCCTCAACGTCCCGTCCTTATTCTTCATGAATAGGAACGGTGCATCCCAAGGTGACACGCTGGGGAGAATGTACCCCTTCTTTAGAAGCTCTTCAAGCTGCAATTGCAACTATTTTAGCTCTGGCATACTCATTCTATAAGGAGCTTTCGACACTAGAGTTGCTCCAGGCATCAAATTTATAGAAAAATCGATGTCTCTCTTCGGAGGTAGTCCAGGTACCTCCTGAAATACATCTTCAAACTCTGTAAGTACTTTATGGTCTCCAATATTTGGGACATCATATCTGGATGCTTCTTCCACATGGGCTGCAAATAATTGACAGCCTTTTCTGTAGCACTTCTTCAGCTGCATTGTTGAGATTTCTCTAACCACCACAGCTCTGGGAATCCCTTGGATCGTTTTTTGATTCCCTTCCTCATCCAGGCATGTAAACTTATTGTTACGACAGTCCAGAAGGGCATGGTGCTGGTCCAACCAGTCCATCCCAATTAAGCAATCATAAGATCCTAAAGGAAGAATATTCAATTCAGCCTTAGTGCTCAATCCTCTCATGTCCACAGGACAGGACTTGACCAACTCAGTGACTTTCCTCTTGGTTCTTGTAGCCAACTGCACTAACCAACACTTTTCATGTTTGCTTCTTGATAAATGCAAACTTTCCACCACACTAGGATCTACATAACTATGGCTAGCCCCTGAATCAATTAAAATAATAAATGGTCGGTTGTTGATCATACCTTCCACTTCAATCATGTGCGATTGAAATTCAGCTTGCTTATTGTCCAAGGCCGCATAGATCCTTGGCATTCTACTGCCCATTTCCTCCATTGTTTCAACTTGTTGAACATTATGGACAGTGCTTGCTTTGCCATTTTTATGGGGACAATCTCTGTATTTGTGGTTCCCTTTACAGCCCCAACACTGAATGGGCATCTGTCTCTGCCTTTGTTCCCCCACTTCAGTCGCTCTCGGATCTCTAAATGATAGATGTCCTTGAGGACTATTTCTGAAAAAGGGAGTTTTGTTTCCCTTCTGCCTCTGCTCTTTCCTAAACTTATTCTTATCATCCCAAGCCTTCCGAAAAGTAGGTTTTTCCCTTTGCTTCTCATACAAGCATTTATCCCTTCTTATTGTTTCTTCCATAGTATTAGGATCATCATACTGAATCTTGTCACCAATGGAAGGTGGGAGTCCACTCAGATACCTCTGAATCTTGACAGCCTCATCTTTGATGAATGGAACATACTTCAGTAATTCCAAAAACCTTCATTCGTATTCATCAATGGTCATGCTGCCCAGCTTGAGTTCGAAGAACTCCTTCATCTTTCTATCATAGTATCTTTTAGTCAGGTATTTCCTCTCGAAATACCTCTTGAATTCCTTCTATGTGATATCTTTCTCTCTAATGTGTTGCACCTGCACAAACTGATCCCACCACATGGATGTTTTTCCTTTTAGTTGATACATCACAATTCTTCCTTCTGCATGAGAGGAATAATTATGGAGTTGGAAATATTTCCTCATGCCAAGCAACCATGTTTCAGCATCTTCCTCCTTCTTATGTTCTCCATCGAATGTTGGAGGCTTGATCTTGTTCATTTCCCCTTTCAATTCATCCATCCCAGATCTCCTGTGCTTTCTAGTAAGAGATGGGCTTGAACTACTATGTGCTTCCCTACTGGAATACTTTGGGGAGCGGCGGCGATGTCTGCTGACACTCCTCAATCTTATTTTCCTCTCAGGGATCCTGACACTCCTTGATATTATTTTCCTCTCAGGCATCCTGTGACTCTCTGTCTTGCTTGAGTCACTCTCTTTTTTCAATTTCCTTTCTATTCCTTCCAGGCTCTTCAACATCTTTAAGTTGAATTCACCCTGTTGATCCCTGACCCTCATGAGCTTTTGGCTATCAGCTCGATGATCCTGGGAATATTTCTACAATCTTTCAATGAGTTTCATCATATGTCCTTCCTTATCCATCTCTTTTCTGTGCCCATTAGAGTTTGATCCTTTGACTCCCAAGTTGACATTCCTTCCTTCTCTTTCGTTTTCTGAATTGGAGGCAATCTGCACCTCTTGCATTTCTATACTCGGCATCGATTCATGGTTTTCCTGACACTCGTTGAACTCTGTACACACAACGTGCAGTCAACGAAGTTTGTCAAGCCCTAAACCCTTAATAAAACTTCAACATTCATAACCAACGTGAATAAGAAAAATGTTTCGAATCCACTAATTTTTCTGAACTCTGTTTGGCTCTGCAATTTTCGGGACTTTGGGGTTTCAGGTCTTGGGATTTTGGTCCCCGAGTATTCTCTCACTCGATTCCCTCTCCAAATCCTGGCTCTCAAACTTCCAACCTCTCTCCCCCTGGGCCCACATCACAACTGTCACCAACCAAGGTAGGGATTTCGGGATTTCGGCACTTCGGTTTTCGGGTCTTCGGTACCCGGGAGTTCAAGAAGCAGTGACTCCAAGTCTCTTGTCGCTTCAATCCCCGAATTATGAAATTTCTATCTCCTTACCCTCTGGGCCCACAGTACATCTGTCGCCCTTAACCACGGTGGAACGTGGCACATTCAAGAGGGTCCACGTCACCCTCGGTGATGTCATCGTGTCCCACCACTCTCGCTTTTCTTCTCGACCTGCTAGCACGTGGTACACATCCATGTGCCCACGTCCCTTCCAAGTGAAATCTAATAGTTAGACCTCTCTCAGATCTATGGTGCAGATCCTTTCGGTGTTTTCAGGATTTCAGGGTTTTGGGTTTTCGATAACCGGGAGTTCACGATGTAGCGACTCCAAGTATCTTGTCATTTCAATCCCCGAATTCTAAAATGATCCAACAGTTCAAGTTCCTCTCCTACGATCTACAGTGTAGATCGTTTTGGGATTTTGCTTACCGCAATTTCCACGTTCCTGTGCAACTCCAAAGGGTTTTAATCCCATCGGATGTTCTCCAAATCTGATGGTCATGAGGGTTCTCCTTTCCTCCTGAACAGATCCTACGGCTCCCACACCTCATGCATTGAACTCTCTCTTTCTCCTAGTGGCCATATACCACACCGGCTACGGATTCTAAAATACCGCTAAACCTCCTGAGCTTTGTAACACAGTCACATGACTCCTTGACACTCAGGAACATTTTGGGGTTTGAAATTGGCCCTCTTAACACAATTTCTTCTCAAAAAAAAAAATCAGTCCAAGACCACTTATCTGGCCCATCCAGTCTCAGCATCAAATCCATGGCTCTAATACCATTTTGTAACGCTCTCTCGGTCGTCATCCAACCCACTGGCCAGGTAGACACTACTTTGCAGAACAACATCATTTTATACTTAATTAATAACATGCATTTAAAACAGGTTAAACACATTTAAACTTAGAATCTGCAAAAAATTACTGCTGACATAAATAATCCATGGAATTAACATTCATTCATATGCATAGCAGAATACATGATAAATATAAATAGACAGATATGCAACACATAATTAAAACATAGTCTGGTACTTATCTTTGAAACGGTGGTAATTCCATCAACCATGTGTAGGCCTTCCACGAACCTCCCAGCCTTAGACCACATTGCTCATCAAGCTTAGTAGTGGGTCACCCCCGAGCTGGGACTAAGCTCCACCCCAAGGTAAGGAATCCTAGGCTAGGTTGAGGTTACAGGGAAAACAACACAGAATGACTGGAAGGATTCTTCCCAGGATGCCATCTTACGTCCACTACTTCTGGACTCTCATTCCCCACATGCATGTTTCGCCTGGGAGTATACACCTTCACAAGCACAGTCCATCAGTGCTACACCTCCCTCTCTAGGTCTCGGCAACAGGCCAGATCAGGAAGTCTCAAAGCCTGAAGCTGGTGTTGGACACTCTCTGAAAGAAACCACTTCCCATCAAACTCTCTCACCTGGAGAGAGGTGTTCACAGGCCTGACAACCTTCCTCTTCCAACAACAATCACCTCCTTCACTTGAAGAGAAGTTGTAACACACCCACTACGAATAATAAATTTTTTGCCTTTTCTCGAGGGACAAGATCCCCAAAATCCTACGGGGCTTAGCACAACCTAGATTTTCCCTTTTTCCCACCTCTGTGTGATCGTTGATCATGATCACAAGCCAAATAGCTAGGCACCTTTTCACATTTCGTGACTCAGCAGTACAAGCGAGTCGAGTCTTTCGAGTCTGCAAACCCTGAAATGTCGAAATGTCGAAGAGGCTTCGATCAAGAATTAGTCCCCCTTGGGCTATGCCTTGGTCCATATGACCACTTCTCATAAGATCATAGTCTTATTCCCTTCGGGACTTATCAATACGAGAGCCCAACCTCTTGTCAACGGGACTTCTGAATTCCCGATTTCCGATTCTTCGGAATGGTCTTTGTCACATTAGCCCTCCTGGCTATCCCCTTATCCAAGTGACCATTCCTCATGAGACCTTCGTCCTATCTCTTTCGGGATTTATGAATGCGAGAGCTCAACCTCTTGTCAATGGGACTCCTGAATTCCCGATTTGTGAAATCTCGATGGACTCTTCCTTTCAGGACTCTCCTAAAATCCTAGATTGCAACCACATGTCCTCCCTCAGATGGATGGTCCTTGTCGTTTCGCGATTTCATGAATTTTTCCCCCCGATGACACAGATCCTCTATCAATTCAAATCCCCGGTATTCGGAATACCGATGGACTCTCGATCTCTTCCACGTGTCCTCCACGGATGGATGGCTCAGATCTATTTTGAGACTTTCATTGTGAAGTTTCCCGACCTCTCATCATCGGGACTTTTGGAATCCTGAAGTCCGAAATCCCGATACCAACTCCTCTTTCGAGACTTTCACCTCTGTTCACGAGGGCTTAGCCCTCACGCATCTGTTGACAGATCCAACGGCTGTCGGGTTTTCTAACTAAGATCTGACGGTTCAGATCTGTCCCACGATGTGTACTCTCCCACTGTTCCCTGGATGTGGAAAAATCAATGGTCCATATACTCCCACGGACCTTGGGGATCTACAGTCCCGATTTCTTCACTACTCATGAAGATAAAAGAAAAGGGTTAAGGAATGTAACACCCTCGTTTCTTCCTCCAATCTAACGGTCGTGAATGACTGCAGATCTTCCGACAGGATCTCGTCCGTCAATCGATACTTATCCCTACGCTACTATTTCAGGATTTTGAGAGGCTCATTCTTCCTCGTACAGGATTACTAAAACTTGTGCCTTCAAATCCTTTTTCAGGTTCTTGGTAAGATTTTCCAATAAAGGGTATCTCTGTGGAGAGATCAATTCTGGGTATTCCTGGGGACGAATAAGGGTATAGATTTCCCAGAAGCAGACTTGAAGTCTGAATTAGATCGGTATACATATATATATAAGTCTATCTATAAACAATAAGCCATACGTGGTCCTTCCAATAAAAGCATGCAACCACCATTTCTGATCAAAACACCACACAGACAGTCTTATACTCAAACCATTCATAAACTGCACAGACTATGAGCATACATGTCAACATATAAATTTCAAGATGCAAGATGTAAAACACTTATTAGAAATAACACCCGATGTGATTGCAATTGTTGAGAGGGGTGCTCGTTTCCACCCAACTGTAGGCTCAGCGATTCCGAATGGATTTACCACTGGCCACCCCCAAGTTGAGACCACAATGCTACGAGACTGCGTCTCTATTTTCCAGTGACTGAGAATGAAGGTTACTCTCCTTCTTCTCCGCTATCACTCACTCTATATTTTCCAGAGTTCTTTTCCTCTTTCTCCCCTCGCATCTGCCCCCTTGATCGCCCACTCTACCTGCCTTTAATCCTTTTGGTGAGGTTGCATGTGGCATGATTTTCCTCACGGTGGTCAGGTCTAAGGACTCTACGAATGGGCGGTTCACCCCCATCCCTCATTACTCATGAGGAGCCATTTACATACCAACCTGGCGAGTCATTTAATTTGGAGCTAGCGAGCCACTCCTGGTTCTCCAGGCCAGTGAAGTCCAAATACGGTATTGGTTTCAATGGAAGTTAACGCCACCATCCCAAGTTCCTTCCACCACCTTTCTTCAACCATCGTGGTCTCTTTTCAATCACATCCCCCTCTCAGCAGTTATATATATATTCATAACATTATTTACATTCATGTACCTTTTTACTAAGGTCCATTCAAATCACACATTTACATCTTTGAGTTTGCCATAGTTCTTCACCAACATAATTATTTTTACAGACCGGGGGAAACAGGGTGTTATAGAGGTTACACACAGGCTAAGCACGAACTCACACTGGCTAGTAAGCCACTCGCAGTCCAGCACTGCGTGGCCATAACAACCAACTGGGAAAATAGACACGGGCTTCCCAAATAGGCTCAGCAATCACGAAATAGACTCACGGTTTTGGTTTTGGGATTGCACAAGGTGTATAGAGATCCCATGCACAGGCTCAAATTGTTCATGCAAGGAATGTATTGGCTTCCTTAGGAATCAACACAGACCTTTTCCCCGGTTTCAGAATTGCACGAAGGTATCTTGCAGAGGTCAGACGGGACTCAAGTTCAAACGGTCGACGATGGAATGGAGGAGGAACCCCCATCACGGCTCAATTCAACAATTTTTAACTTCATGCACTTGAGTCAACACTTGTCACCCATGAAACTGCATGCGTTCCATCAGCATGCGTTCCTCTCCATTTGGAAGTCACTTGTCATTCCAAAAGAACTTAGGATAAAACATATATTTCACATGGTCTTTTTGGAATAATATTAAAATATTATTCTCAAGGACTTAAGCCTCTAGGCTCAACACTTAGCCCCTCTTCCCACCTTCCAGCCCCTAATCCCTTTCCCGCTCTGTGGAAGCTTAGTCCCCCATCACTCATTCATCGTGGTCGGTCCGCACACAACGGTGTTTATATTTTTATTAATGTTCTGCATGATTACATATACTAAAGCAGGCTCTTGGCCTTCAACACTTAGGCTCTCTTGCCTAACAATCACATAATCCCACTAGCTTATATAAACTTGGCTCACCAGCCTATAAAACATAATTACAATTCATTTCAGAAACATGATTTACAATAAGGCTCGGCCTTGGGGACATTACAGTTTTCCTTTTGAGTAACCTTAATCATTTCTCTTTTTCTTATGAGGACATTTGTTAGAAAAATGACCAATACCATCACAATTAAAAAAAATTAAAGGGACCTTACCTCTATACCTACCATTGGTTCCCTTGTTTAGTCTTTTGACGAAGTTGGCCACTTCTTCATCATCTTTTGAGGCATCACTGTTGTTGCTATATTCTCTTTTTTCCTTTTTCTTTTGATTTGATCTTTTGGATGCCTTGAAGGCTGCTTCTTTTACATCTAGATTTTCCTTCTCAGTTCTCATTTCATATGTTGTGAAGATTCCATGCAGTTTGTCCATGCTTATTGAGTCCAGATCCAATCTTTCTTCTAGTGCTGACATCTTAGGGTTGAATCTCATAGGAAGAGATCTTAGTATCTTTTGAACAATTACAGATTCTTCAATTTCTTCTCCCAATCCTATGATTGCATTCACTGTTTCATCGACTTGTAATAAGTAGGTTGTGATATCTTCATCTTCCTTCATTTTTAGTTGTTCGAACTGACCTCCGTAAGTCTGAAGATTTGTTGCTCTGACTTTTGTATCTCCTTCATAAATATTTTGAAGCTTGTCCCAAATCTCTTTAGCGGATTTACAATGTGAAACTTTGGTGACTACTGTATCACTGAGACCATTCAAAAGTGCATTTGTGGCTTTGGAATTATTCTCATCGAGTTTTACTGCTTTGTCAATTGTTGGTGGAATTGTTGGTGTTGTGTATCCATCTACAATTGATTGCCAAACTTGAAATCCATGTGCCTGTATATATGTCATGATCCTTATGCTCCAAAAAGAATACTTCTTTCCATCAAACTGTGGTATTCCATTTTTATATGAGTTGGTACTCTCCATGATCTACCTTTCAGTGGTTAAACTGATTTCTGAAGGAACCTGCTCTGATACCAATTGTTGGATTACCGAGAGGGGGGGTGAATCAGTAATAGAGAAATTTAATCCTTTTTAACCATATAATCCAAGTGTTATATCAATGAAGCCTTATAATCCAATAACTGTAGATTAAAGAAGCAATGAACAAATGAAAAAACATACACATACACAATACACCAGTGTTTTACGTGGAAACCCAAATTGGGAGAAAACCACGGAATGATTTTTCTTATATGTCTTGAAGAATTACATTCATTGGAAGCACCAAATTCCTTTGTTTTCTAGCTGCAACTGGAAGGAGGTTTTGACCCCCTAGTTTCTCAGGCTACAACCTGAGCGAAGCTCCAACTCCCCAATTCTCTGGCTACAACCAGAAGGAGGATACAACCCCCTATGTTCTCCGACTACAACTAGAAGGTGGCTACAACCACCTGTCCTTGCCCCGTCCTGCCACCCTAAAGTAGAAGTAGAATGATGGAACCACTTTCAACCTGTCACTATGAGATATACCACTATAAACTTATACCAATAAATTTGAACCATGCATCAACCTATACCTCAACCTGTAGTCAACCTGTACCATAAAAAAGTGCATCAACCATGCACCAACCTGTACCAAATAACCTGTAATCAACCTGTACCATAAACAAGTGTATCCAACCATGTACCAAGTATGTACCAATCATGTTTCAACTACTCATCAACTATGACTCATCAATATGTACCAACATCATCAACTATACACGTCATGTATGTGCCAACTCATCAACTACTTGTCCCAACCATGTACTCAACATGTACCTTAACCAAAAGACCTCATCAATTTCATCATACAAATCTGATTTTTAGCTCTGTAATATACCTAGTGTATAAGATCACATTCCTGCAAACCTTCCTTAACTTCAACGACAAGAGACTAGCATTTTCATCAAACTTTTCTTTAGTCTCACATGCCTAGTTTTGGATTAGTCAACAACCCTAACTTGAAGTAATCATAGGTACTATACTTGTAAAGTATGAAGATATAAAACTAACACACAATGTTCTTCAGTGTGTTTTATGCAATTCCTCTAGGTGTAACTACATGGAACCTCTCATAAAAGGATTTATAGCAAAAATGGCATACCTTGTTGAATTCTGGATTATTCTAGAGAGTGACCTTGTAGAGCGTGCCCCTCACAGAATATTTGTTTAATTGATATGAAACTATTACAAAGAATACTAAAGACTGTACCCTAACCAACACATTTGGTTTCACTGAATTTGGATCTGTTATGAATAATTTATGACGTTTTTACCCGAAACACCTGTTTTTGACTAGTTTCAGGACTAGCCACAAACCCTATTTTCGATGGAGTGTAACTCCAAAAATACAATGACCCACAAGAGGAATGTTTTACCACATATACTTGGATATTTTTTCTCAATGTAATAGCAATTTCACGATCTGAATCATTATAGAAAAAAAATTATAGTGAAAATGGTGAGATGACTTGTAAATAACATACCTTGGAAAGCACCATCAAAAGAATTTATTCTTCCTTGCATTTTGGCCTTCTTTTCTTCACCTTCCCTCAGAATTTTGGCTTAGATATCCTTGGTTACCTCAGACACCTATAGATATTCAATATTCTCAAGTTTGATTAAAATGAGAGAGCCTTGCCTCTTATTTATACTCTCCAAGTAGCTTCCTTAAAAACATCTTCTAGGTCACTTGGCCCCACTTTCCTTATTTTAGGGTTAACCCACTTCTAATTTCTCCGTTAAATTTATTGAAATAATTTATTTTGTATTCACTTTGAATTATAATACACTCATTACTTCACTTTATTATTTACCTTTTAAAATATATTAAACCACTTTGACTACTTTGACCTTTTGGGGCTTCTAGATGACATATGAGGGTCCTCCA
>ML783028.1:326253-344046 GCA_009831015.1 Picea engelmannii
GAATGACATGTACTATCCATATAGAATAGTATTATCTGAAAATATATCATAACTCATACCGTTATCCATCAAACAAACTTGGGTCCATTACCCAAACCTGGGGTCTCCAACTTCTCATGGACATAACTCTCTAACCGTGAGGAGTGATGTGACATTCCACATACCACCGAAAATGGAATGATAAGAAATATCCATCTAGGATAGTTTACCTAAAAAATTCATTGTCCTTCATCTCATTATTCCATAATTAAGCATGGTTTCTCTTACTCCACAAAGCGTCTTCCCATGAGGGCTTTCACCATAAGGGGACCACTTTGGAGTTCATCCATATTTACTTCTTATCAACCATGACAAGACAATAATGAGTCATCTTTACATCAAACAATATTGGGTCCATTACCCAAACCTTTGTGTTGTGGGGCTTTCTTCAAGGGTTGACTTCAATGACAACCAACCTTAATCAACACTGACTAGTTTGCAATACTCAATTTTGAATTTCTTAATCATCTCCTTAATGTACTTCATTTGAGATATGATGATCCCGATTATTTTTGCACGAAATGAGATCGGAGATATAATAAATAAATGCACATAGATATCGCAAATATCCAATAATATAATATAAATATATCAGAGATGCAACCATAAACACAGAGATACAGTAATACACGATTTCTATTAATGAAGGAAATGTACAGAGACTGTAAAAATACAGAGTGAAAGACTCCCTAGAATGGTGGTTGCTTATCTCTGAGAAGAGATGTGACAGCTACTCACATTCGCAAGAATATGATTACAATGAGGCTCCAAAGGACTTTTTACAATAAACCGGAATTCCAAAAACCCTATACATCCAAAAACCTAACCTTAGGAGATGAAGCGTCAAAAGTCATGTGGGCCCCGTTTGGGTAAGTTAGTACATCAACTTCCCGGGGTCGTAACTTTTGCATACGATCTTCGTTTTAGGTGTATGATAGATTGTTGGAAAGGTATCGTCGAGGAGATTCATTTTGGGGGATAAATTATTCCTTGGGTTATCATTGAGAACCTACATCTCGAAAAACCTTCATTTAGGCCCTCAAAATGGCCCCGGAAGTTAAAACCTGCTAAAAATAGTAAATTGTCAAAATTGCCAAAAAACTGTTTTGAGCTAATCGAAAAAGGTGGGTGGCCACCGATATCCACCTGGATCAATACTCCCTCCTTAGGAATCAATGGTCTCCATTTCCTTGAGTTCCTGGGGGAGAGGTAAAAGTGTTTGGTTGATCTGCATTTTGGTGAGTTGCTTGTGTTGTTGGAGACATCGCGTTGATCAGTTTGTGGAAGTATGTCAAGAACCTGTTGAGTCTAAGGCTATTCAACAAGTTGAGATACATGAGAGGACGGTGTACAGAAGGAATATTTGTGCTTTTTTGCAGCCTTGTCGACCTGCTTCTGTTGGATAGAAGGTGCTTGGGACAAGGTCGTAGTGGTTGCAATGTCCTTCTGTTCTCCTTTTGAACAGATTGTGAAGAAGCTAAATTTTGCAGTATGAGATACTACCTTGCGACACTTTTTAAGTGGAACAATAGTTGGAACTACCTATGGTATTCTATAGAGATGAACCCCCAAAGTAACAATGACACTATGGGGTCAAGACTCATAAACAACATCGTGTCTCCACATATATGGTTAGCCTAAGAGAACATCACAGACATCTAGTGGGGAAACATCACATAATACCTCATCCTTGAAGGGTTGGATGTCGTATGAAAATTGGCACTGTTGGATGACACGGAGATCTCATCCTTGCCGGAGCCACCCAATGTTGCATGGTTGCAGGTTTGGTGTTGTCGACAATCCCAACTGTTTGATGACCTCTGCTGAGAAGAGGTTTTTTTGGCTTCTGCTATCAAAAATAAAATGCAGTCGAGTCCCCTTCACCCACATCTATGAATGAAAAAGGTGCCCCCCCTCTTCAGGATCTGTTGGTTCTTTTAGTTGAATTGATGCGGTCGTGACAATAGCAGTGGGGTCTGCGTCAATGATCTGTCCTTTACCAGTATTTTCATAATCAGATTCTGAATCAGGGTTTGACTCTTTGTCTTTGATCTCGGCCACCAATGACTGTTTTGAGAAACATTTATCGGTGTTGTGCCAGGGGATTTTGTGGAAATCACACCATTTTCTGGTGTCCTTCTTTGTCTTCCCATGACCCTTCTTTTCCTATGTCTTGGACTGGTTTTCGGGAGACTATTTGTTAGGGATGTCTTTTTCATACTTTGGTTGTTGCGGATTTACAAATCTGAAATCCCGTTTGTTCTGGTGCATAAATTTATGCTCAATTTTAACAACATATCAATAAGCAACACCGAGTGAAGAGATGTCCAGAAAATCCATTTCAGTTAGATGTATCTGTGTAGAGCCCCACAGTATTTTAGAACCAAATGTTGCTCGTAGTATTTGATACATAGCTTGGTGCGCAATGTATGGAAGGTATTGGTGAACTTTGTAATTTCTTGGCCCCTCTCTTATCGCAGTGTGGTCCATCTCATGTACTAGTCCTCATAGTTTCCAACAAGGTAATACTATTCCTTTACTGCATCCACACAAAAATCCCAGGTGGGATCAGCCCCATATATTCTAGACTCCTCTGTGGAACTTTTCTCCCAGTAATTTTCCCACCAATGTTTGACATGAGGGAGATATTTAAGGAGTGTGAAGGTGATCTTTTCTTTGTCGAAAAAATTGTGAACAAAGAAATAACCTTCTAGTAGAGTTAACCATTTTTCTAGGGCTTCTGCATCTATCTGTCCTTCAAATACAGGAATATCAAAATTAACTTGTACCTTGAAAGGTGTGGTGCCTCCAAAGTGGTCACTTGATGAATATGTGCCTGATGCTATCAGTAGGCATATAAGGATGTGGGCAAAATTCTCCATCATTTTGTCCCTCTGTCACGTGAGAGCTTGCTCAAGCAACGGATTGATAGGATCGTCTACTCCGTCATTTTTCTTTTCTTCCGCCATTGAGGGTTTCTTGGGTGTGCGAGATCCATTGTATTCAAGAGAGGCAAGCTCGAGACCCAAATTTCTATACTTAGACCTTGTCGGGGACATGCACTGAAAAAACAATTAAGAGCAGCCTGCTCTAATACCACTGATCCAGATTATTTTCGGCATGAAATGAGATCAGAGATATAATAAAGAAATACACAGAGATATCACAGATATCCAATAATATAATAGAAATATATCAGAGATGCAACCATAAACACATAGATACAGTAATACATGATTTCTATTAATGAAAGAAATGTACAGAGACTGTAAAAATACAGAGCGAAAGACTCGCTAGAATGGTGCCAGCTTATCTCTAAAAAGAGATGTGACGGCTACTCGCATTCGCAAGAATATGATTACAATGAGGCTCCGAAGGCATTTTTACAATAAACAGGAATGCCAAAAACCCTAGACATCCAAAAACCTAACCCTAGGAGATGAAGCGCCAAAAGTCATGTGGGCCCCATTTGGGTAAGTTTGTACATCAACTTCCCGGGGTCGTAACGTTTGCATACGATCTTTGTTTTAGGCGTATGATAGCTCGTTGGAAAGGTATCGTCAGGAAGATTAATTTTGGGGGATCAATTATTCCTTTTTCTATCATTGAGAACATCGATCTCGAAAAACCTTCATTTAGGCCCTCAAAATGGCCCCGGAAGTTAAAACCTGCTAAAAATAGTAAATTGCCAAAATTGCCAGAAAACTGTTTTGAGCCAATCGGAAAAGGTGGGTGGCCACTGATATCCACCTGGATCATATGAATATACCTTTTTTATATTGAACGATCTACATTCCTAAGAAGAACGATAGTTCTCCTAGCATTGTCATCTCAAATTCACTTTGCATCTCTTCAACAAAGTTTTTTCTTAGCTTGTCAACATTACTTCCAAATATCATATCATCCACATTGACAACAATTATTATCGTGTATTTTTCCTCCTTTTTGATGTAGATTTTGATGTCTATATCTCCTCTTTTAAATCAATTTTGTTGTAATGCTTGTCCAATCTGGAGTACCAATCTCTAAGGGCTTGCTTTAGGCCATAGATGGATTTCTTGAGTTTACACACACAATCTCCATCTTTTGATAACTGAAATCCTTCAAGTTGTTTAACGTATGCGTCTTCCTATAAATTCTCATTTAGGAATGTTGATTTAACATCCTTTTGATAAATTTTAAAGTTCTTGTAGCAAGCAAATGTCAAAAACATCCTAATTGCTTCCAATCTTGCTAAATGGGAAAAAGTTTCTTCAAAATAAATTCCTTCAATTTGAGCATATCCCTTGCATACCAATCTTTCTTTGTTTCTCACTATCTATCCATTTTCATTTTGTTTATTTGTAAAAACTCATTAAGTGCCTATCACATTTTTATCCTTGGGTCTAGGAACAAGATCTCAGGTTTGTTCTTTTCAATTTGGTATGATTCATCATTCATGGCATTAATCCAATGTTTATCTTGGTTGGACTCTTCAAAGTTATGAAGTTATATTATAGATAATAAATAAAAGTTTACATGATTATTTATTCTTCTCCTTGTTTGAGGTCCTGCACTCCTATCTCCAAGAATTTGGCTTTCAAGATCATTCTTTTGTACATATCTTGAAGGGGTTTTTGTGTCTTATCTTTCTACGTCATCTTCCTCTTATGTTTGTTGATCCTTCTTTTCTTGTTGTTCTTCTTCTTGTTGTTTTTCATATTTTTTTTCTTGTTCTTGTTGTTCTTCATATTTTTGTTCTTACTCTGATTCTTCTTCTTCTTCTTCTTCTTCTTGTTCATGTTCATGTTGTCCTTCTTGCAAAAATTCAATTTCTTTTCTACAATTTGCTTCTTTTGAAATCTGGTTTGTAAAATTTGACTTTTCATCATCTAATTTCACAGTTGTACTCATTAATATCTTGTCCAACCTTATATTGTAGCATATAAAGGGTCCATTGTTAGATGAGTGACCTAGAAAGATTCCTTCATCTGTTTTGGAATCAAATTTACCCAAATTCTCTTCACTTCTCTTTATCTAGTATTTACTCCCAAAAACTTTGAGATAATTAACTATTGCAGGTCTACCTTTCTACAATTCATAGGGTGTTTTATCATAGTTTTTTCGAAGAAAACTTATGTTTATAATATGAAAAACAATATGTATTACTTCTCTACAAAACATATCTGATAGTTAGGAGTCATTTAACATAGTTCTTTCCATTTCTTGCATAGTCCTGTTTTTTCTTTCTACCACACCATTCTATTGTGGTGTTCTGGTTGCTGATAATTTATTTTGATTCCATACATCTCATAGAATTTTTCAAATTCACTTGAAGTAAACTCACCTCCATTATCTAATCGTAAGCACTTGATTTTAAGGTTAGTTTTGTTTTCTACTAGTTCTTTAAAAAATTTAAATTTATAAATTGATTCTGATTTATTGTGGTGTAATAATCTATAAGTAGTATAAACTAGTGCTCGCCTTGTAATATTTTAGTTATGGTTGGTCCATAGATATCAGTATGAATGAATTGGTTTGGGCAGTTGGTTTTCATTGATGTCAACCCTTGGAGAAGTTCAGAAGACCCATAGATGTGATCAAGTCAACCCTTGGAGAAGTATGGAAGCGTTAGAGATGTGGAAAAGAGAGTTGGACAGTTGGTTGTCATTTGTATGGTTGATATTGTGGATAAGTTGATTGATTCCATCCCTAGAAGAAGTCTGAGAGATGATTGTAATTGACAAAGTATACAAGAAACCCCAAAGGTGTGGTTGTGGAGCCAGAATTTGTTTAAGGAATTTGAACATGAAGGACAGTGTAAATGCAAGTAACATACTCATCGATGTATATTTCTCGTCATGTCATTTCCAATGGTATGTGGTACGCCACGTGGTTCCTCATGGTTGAGGAGTTATGGCCTCATGAAGTTGGAAGCCCCAAAGAATGGTTAAGAAGCCCTAAACAATTACAAAGTCATTAATTAAGGGAAAAGTGGTTGTAAAAAGAAAGTACAAGTTGACTCTAAAATCAAGCAAAAAAGGAAAAACAGTTATGACTCTAAAATGAGAAAAAAGGGTAAAACAATTATGACCCTAAAGTTAGGAAAAAGGGTAAAACAATTATGACCTTAAAATTAGAAAAAAAGGTAAAACAATTATGACCTTAAAATTAGGAAAAGGGGTAAATAGTTATTACCCTAAAATTAGGAAAAAGGGTAAAACAATTGTAACAAGAAATTAATTAAGGGTAAAGTGGTTACAACAAGAAATTAATTAAGGGTAAAGTGGTTGAAAAGAAGTTACATGGAAGAGTATAAATACACATCAAGAGTCTCTCATTATTATATACAAGTTCATTGAATATCTATCTACTGAACACTTGATCTATTAGCGAATATGAGGTAGCAAGGATGAGGTAAAGTAAAGGGGATGTTTTTTCCAGGTTGCAACAAGGTATGGTGATGAATAAGGTTGATACAGGATTAACGGTATGTTTATATGCATGTTTTGAAGGTTATTCTTGGTGATGGTATGGTACATGTTGAGGTATATTTTGGTGATGCTATGGTGCATGGTTTATGGGATGTCTTTTGGTATATGGATGAATCATATCATGAGTGATATGATACATGTTTGAGGTACATAGATTATGGATATATTGGCACATGGTTTGAGGTACATCTTGGTTATATGTTGATGATGTGATGGGCATGCCTTTGGTATCTTGTTGAGGCATTGGTATATGTATGAGGCACATATTTGATGCATGGTGTGAGGTATATTGTTGGTACATGTATGAGGTGCATATCTTGGTGATGTAGGTACATGTTGGTACCCCTTAGTGATGTTATGGTACATTGATTAGTAGCACATCTTGGCTATATTGGTATCTTGGTATTATGGCTATATTGGTTATGCTTGAGAAACTTCATTGATGATATCTTATGATATGGTACACGGTTTATGCATGAGACGATACATGGTTGATGTACTTGGTATAGTACACGGTTGATGTACTTGGTGTGGTACATGGTTGATGCACGGTATGATACAAGTTGTGTACTTGATATGGTTCATGGTTGATACATTATATGGTACAGGTGTTGATGTACATGGTTGATGTACATGGTTGATGTACATGATTGATACATGGTACATGGTTGATGCATGGTATGGTACAGGTTGATGTACTTGATTGATACATGATATGGTATAGGATTGGTACATTGTATGGTATAGGTGTTGATGTACATGGTTGATACATGGTACATGGTTTGGCATATGCTTGATTTATATGGTTGGTTGCATATCATTGATGTTATGGTACATGATTGAGACACATATCTTGTGATGATGTGTTGGTGATATTGGTATATGCTTGGTAGAGGCATATGTTGGTGATGTTGGTACATGCTTGGTAGAGACATATGTTGGTGTTGCTCGAGCATCTAGTTGAGAGATGTTCTTGGTGATCGTGAATTTGGTTTCTTTGATGTTGAGTATCGGTGACAATGACATGTTGATGTGATAGGTTGGATATAGTGATAGGTTGATGTGACAGGTTGGATACAGTGATAGTCTGATGTGGCAGGTTGATAGTGACAGGTTGATGTGATAGTGGAAATGACAGTGATAGTGGCAGTGACAGCGATAGTGGCAGTGATAGTGGCAATGATTGTGGTAGTGACAGTTTGGTCTAGACTTATATTTTAGGGTGGCAGGACATGGAAAGGAAAGGGGGTCGTAGCCTCCTTCTAGTTGGTGCTGGAAAACATAGGGAGTTGGAGCTTCCTTCCTCGACCCCCTTTCCTTGAGGAAGCTACAATTCCCTGAATTGTCTGAAT
Source organism: Picea engelmannii (assembly GCA_009831015.1). Taxonomy (NCBI): domain Eukaryota; kingdom Viridiplantae; phylum Streptophyta; class Pinopsida; order Pinales; family Pinaceae; genus Picea; species Picea engelmannii. Next base: position 334,118 of record ML783028.1, read on the forward strand.
TGTCTGGAGGTGAAGTGGATATTGAGGCAGAATTCATCAATGCATTAATTGAGCTGAGGAAAGAAAGGAAGAAAAAAAAATCATTCAAAGAAAAAATCATCTCCTTGAAAACCCAACTTGAAGAAAGAAAGAGAATGGAAGAACTAATGCAGATCTAGATAATAAAGATAAAAAAGGAGTGTAATAATTTTGAAGAAGAAGCCATGTCATTGAGAATTGAAGTCAACAATCCTAGTAAGAACTTAAAAAGTTCTCAAGTGTTAGGAGGTATTCTCATCATTCAAATGCCATGCAGTGAAAAATATATACTAGGATTCAAGCAAATTCATTTTGAGAAAGGTTCAAGCTCCATGACAAATGAAACAAAACAAAAGAGTTATGCAAAAGTTCTCAAAGGAAGGAATCATGGTCAGAAAGAGTCGGAGATGATTGAATACACAAGACCTTCTACTGTTAGGAAACAAGGAATCTTAAATCGTTGTGAAGGAAACAACCAAAGAAAATATTGTGATCAGCCAAGGCAGGAATTCAGAAGGACTACACCACAAAGAAGATCATTCACCTCGAGGTATCAAAATTTATTTTTGGGTCATTTTTTTACATGTACTAAATTTGGACATAAAGATGTGAATGGCATATCATATGGAAGAAATGTTCAGGCAAGAGATGCTTTGTGGCCTCTCACAATATTGAATGTTAAAATTTCCACAACCTTGGACACATAGCTCGGAACTGTAGAAGTATGATGGAGCCTTCCATGAAAGAAACAATGATATCAGTTAGGAGAATTTTTGGAGAAGAAAATAAAACCAAGAAGAGCATATGACTAAAGAACAGGTTCCATATATCATACTCACTGGACTTGCAGCAGCACAAGATCAGGATGAAACTATAGGAAAATAAGAAGATGTCATAAGTCAAGAAGATGATGAATCCACAAGCAAAGAGGAAGATGTCAGAACTCGGGAAGATGACGAATCTACAGATGAAGAGGAAGACTACTCTACATCAAAGAAGGTACTATTCTAAGCCATCTAACTTGAAGACCCCCAATAATAAGAATATTTAAGAGGGGGTGTCTAAGCAGCAGCACTACAGACCAAAGAACTCTCTTTCAAGCAGTATGTAGCGCTTGCATTTTTTGGAAAGATAGTTTCAAAGTGATGGCAGAAATACAGAACGACAGATAGATTGATTGAGTAGTAGTTTCCCATGAAGATATCAGAGGAATATTATTGGCATACTTGTTAGGAAGAGATTCATGATTGTATGGAATATTTCAGGAAAGAATATGCAATGATCAGTTGCAACAGATTTGAGAATTCATCAGAATAGTATAATGACAGATGGGTCAGCATTGTGGATAGTTGTGTATCAAGGTCATGGACAATCAGTGACATATGCACAGAGATGGATTCATGAGACACTTGGTAGGTACATAAGACATGAGTCAGAGAATATGTGTAATCGTGGATAAAAGCATATTGGTAGTTGGAATCAGTTGGTCACATAAAGGAAAGTAGTGGAAGGCATAGAAGAACAAGGAAAGAGAAAGCATCAACAAAAGTTACATCGTCAGAGGAAGATACTATTGAATAGTGTGGTCATTAGTGATAAATATTGAAGATTTGAAGTAACTTTGAATGATTTTAATATATGTCAATGAATTACACGAGAAAGCACCAATGGACAAAAAAACTTTGGAAGAGAGGAAAGGAAGCAGATACAGGAAGCCCTACATTGATCTACAAGACATCTTGTAGAGAATTCAAGGGAAGAGAAATCATCAGGGAAAGAGATCCAGAAAGGAAGATCAACAACATGCAGACAAGGGGAGACATACCAACAGGGGGAGTTACTCTTCTTCCCATAATGTCATTAGAGAGAAAATAAAAAAGACATCAATACAGAGAGAAAGAATAGAGGCACGGAGACATAGAGAAATTTAAAAATCATGAAGATAAGGGGATCATCCCGAAAGCGAGATACCCTTTTCCATTGATGTCAAAGGGGGAGAGACAAGAGAAATGGCATGGAGATAGGGGGAGTGATGTTCATAGGGGGAAGAAAGAGCATAAGTATGCGTATGAGCATGATTGTTTCCATCAATGCATGTCATTAGTTTTTCCATCAATTCCAAAGGGGGAGATTGTTGGATAGTTGGTTGTCATTGGTGTCAACCCTTAGAGAAGTCCGGAAGACCCAGAGATGTGATCAAGTCAACCCTTGGAGAAGTATGGAAGCGCCAGATATGTGGACAAGATTGTTGGATAGTTGGTTTTCATTTGTATGGTCAATTTTGTCGATAAGTTGATTGATGTCACCTCTAGAAGAATTCTAAGAGATGGGTGTAAATGACAAAGTCTACAAGAAGTCCCGAAGGTGTGGTTTTTGAACCAGAAGTTGTTTGAGGAATTTGAACATGAAAGACACCATAAATTCAAGAAACATATTCATGGATGGATAGTTCTCATCATGTTGTTTCCAACAGTAGGTGGTATTCCACGTGGTTCCTCACGGTTGAGGAGTTATGGACTCATGAAGTTGGAAGCCTCGAAGAATGGTTAAGAATCCCTAAAAAGTTACAAAGTCATTAATTAAAGGAAAAGTGGTTATAACAAGAAAGTACAAGTTGACCCTAAAACTAAGAAAAAATGGTAAAATAGTTATGACCCTAAAATGAGGAAAAAGGGTAAAACAATTATGACCCTAAAGTTAGGAAAAAGGGTAAAACAATTATGACCCTAAAAGTAGAAAAAAAAGGGTTAAATAGTTATGACCCTAAAATTAAGAAAAAAGATAAAATGTTTATTACCCTAAAATTAGGAAAAAGGGTAAAACAATTTTTACAAGAAATTGATTAAGGGTAAAGTGATTGAAAAGCGGTTACATGGAATAGTATAAATACACATCAAGAGTCTCTTATTCTTATGTACATGTTCATTGAAAATACATCTAGTGAACACTTGGTCTATTGGTGAATATGAGGTAGCGAGGATGAGGTAAAGTAAAGGGGATGCTTGTTCCAAGTTGCAGCAAGGTATGATGATGCATTAAGGTTGCTACAGGGTTAAAGGTATGTTTATATGCATGTTTTGAAGGTTGTATCTTGGTGATGGTATGGTACATGTTGAGGTATATTTTGATAATTTTATGGTGCATGGTTTATGGGATATCTTTTGGTATATGGATGAGGCATATCATGAGTTATATGAAACATGTTTGAGGTACATAGCTTATGGATATATTAGCACATGGTTTGAGGTACATCTTGGTTATTTGTTGACGATGTGATGGTCATGCCTTTGATATCTTGTTGAGGCATTGGTATATGTATGAGGCACATCTTTGATGCATGGTGTGAGGCATATTATTGGTACATGTATGAGGCGCATGTCTTGGTGATGTAGGTACATGTTGGTACCCCTTAGTGATGGTATGGTACATTGATTAGTATCACATCTTGGCTATATTGGTATCTTGGTATTATGGATATCTTGGTTATTCTTGAGGTAATTCATTGATGATATCTTATGATAAGGTACATGGTTGATGAATGAGATGATATATGGTTGATGTACTTGGTATAGTACATGGTTGATGTACTTGGTTTAGTACATGGTTGATGTACTTGGTGTGGTACATAGTTGATGCATGGTATGGTACATGTTGATGTACTTGATATGGTACATGGTTGATGTACCTAATATGGTACATGGTTGATACATGGTATGGTACATGTGTTGATGTACATGGTTGATACATGGTATGGTACAGGTGTTTATGTACATGGTTGATGTACATGATTGATACATGGTACATGGTTGATGCATAGTATGGTACATGTTGATGTAATTTATTGATACATGGTATGGTACATGTGTTGATGTACATGGTTGATACATGGTATGGTACATGTGTTTATGTACATTGTTGATGTACATGATTGATACATGGTACATGGTTGATGCATAGTATGGTACAGGTTGATGTAATTTATTGATACATGGTATGGTACATGCTTGGTACATGGTATGGTATAGGTGTTGATGTACAAGGTTAATACATGGTTCATGGTTTGGCATATGCTTGAGGTATATGGTTGTTTGCATATCATTGATGTTCTGGTACATGATTGAGACACATATCTTGTGATGATATGTTGGTGATATTAGTATATGCTTGGTAGAGGCATATGTTGGTGATGTCGGTACATGCTTGGTAGAGGCATATGTTGGTGATGCTTGAGCATCTGGTTGTAAGATGTTCTTGGTTATCGTGGATCTAGTTTCATTGATGTTGAGTATCAATGATAGTGACAGGTTGATGTGACATGTTGAAAGTGACAGGTTGATGTGACAAGTTTGATACAATGACAGGTTGACAGTGACAGGTTGGATACAGTGACAGGTTGATGTGATAATGGCAATGATTATGGTAGTGTCAGTTTGATCTACATTTATATTTTAGGGTGGTGGGGTGGGGCAAGGAAAGTGGGTCATAGCCTCCTTTCTTTTGGTGTCGGAGAACACAGGGAGTTGGAGCTTCCTTTAGGTTGGATCCTGAGAATCAGGGGGTTGTAGCGTCCTTTTGGTTGGAGCCAGATAATTCATAGAGTTGTAGCTTCCTTTAGGTTGGATCCTGAGAATCAGGGGGTTGTAGCATCCTTTTGGTTGGAGCCAGATAATTCATAGAGTTGTAGCTTCCTTTAGGTTGGAGCCTATAAATAGGGGGTTGGATCCTCCTTCCAGTTGTAGCTAGAGAATTGGGAAGTTGGTGCTTCCAATGAATGTATTCTTGACAATATATAAGAAATCATTTTTTGGTTTTCTCCCATTCGGGTTTCCACGTAAATTTAGGTGTATTGTTTATTTTGATGTGATGTTGTCGATGTGATGATGCTTATGTTTATATGATCATGATATATTAAATACAATCATATATTATACATTGATGATATATTGTGGTTAAAAGTGGTAAAAGGGATCATATCGATTCACCTCCCCCTCTTAGTATTCCAACAAGCTGAAAAGGCTTTGAAGTTGAATTCTCCTTTGTTTTGAAGGTGACTATGGTCTACTTTCCATGTTGGAAATGTTTGCAAATGGGATCTAATGGTTTTACAATTAAGGGAAGATCCTTTACAGCCTGTTTCTTGTTGATTTTTACCAAATTGTCAAAGTTTGTGTGCCTCGTTCTTTTATGCCATATCCAACTTTGATATATTTGTCCCATGCAACATTTCTCTCCCTTTACTTCATCTAAAATGTACATGTTATTAGGAGTCATGAGTTTTGTAGCATCCATTCTACCAGATTTTTCACTTATTATCTCACACTTTTGAGAGTCAAAAACAAGAGTGTGTCCTTGATCACATATTTGACTAACACTGAGAAGATTGTGTTTCATGTCTTCAATCAAAAATACATTTTCTACTTTGGCTTTCTCACTTCCAAGATGGATTGTTCCTTTTCCAATTATTTTGGTAGAATTATCATTTCCAAACATGACATTTCCTTTTTTGTCTTCTTAAGGGTTAAAAACTTGCTCCGATCTCTTGTCATATGCTTGGAGCATCCATTATCAATGTACCATTGGTTTGTGTTTCTTTTAGCATGTAAATCTAGATTGTTTTCTTCCCCTTTTTGTTGATATGGATTTTTCTTCCATACTCTTGTTTGTTCTTCATCATGTTTAGTAGAAGATTTTTCCTTCATGTTTTTTTCTCATGGACTCTAATATGCTTCTGCACCCATGTGATTTGTGGCCAAAATTGTTGCATTTGTAACATTCAATATTGGAGTTCATAAGCGGAGAAAAACGATTATAATTTATGTCTGCAAACTCTTGAGTTTATTTGTTGCTTATATAGTCATTCATGGAAGTCTTATATATATTTATAATTCTCACATAGTTATATGTTGTATTGGCCCTGCAGTTAATGGATTTATGTCCAAAATTGTGACAAGAAAAACAGTAACCAAGAAACATATTTTGATACCTTTTTGTAGGAGGTCTTCTTGGTGGAGAATTTATGTTGGTAAACCTTTGAGCTATTATGTTTCTCATATCATCCTTGGAAACATTGTCAACAATTCTTGAAGTGGTAAGTCTTCTAGGTGGAGCATCCTTTTCAAATTCGACTTTGTTGGGAAGATAAGTGATCTTTTATTGATCTTCCTTTTTTCTGTGTGTTATTTGCGTCATTTTTTATAGTGTTTCCACTGTGATTGGAACTCCTAAGTACATTTTCATAGCTTTGAATCTTCTCACTTATTTTTGGTATCTCACGATCATTATTTTTCTTATTGTTGTTGTAGCCAAGACCAGTTCTGTCAAATGGTGATCTTTGTACATTTAGAATATCTTCTAGGATTGTTGAACTCTTTTCAAATCTAAAATTTGTGTTCAATTGGGAGAGTGTATTATATAATAAAAAATTTGGGAAAATAATTTCAAACTCTCTTTCATGGCAGACATCCTCCATTTATTTGAGTTTGATAACCAATATTTATTCAATTATTTTTGCTTCTTCTGATTGTCTTTTTAGACCAATAGTCTTAGTTTCACCATTTGGTTCATGATGTTCTCCATTTGATTTTCTTAATTGTTCCTTGAGAGATTCATTTTTCTTTCTGAGTTTTTCTAGTTCACTTAGAGCACAGATTAGTTCACCTTCAAGATTAACCTCTCCTTCCTCATTAGGGTCTTCATGTTTTGAGGTTTCATCATTAGAAAATTCATCGATGGCCATGAATAAAACATATTTTGTGTTGTTGTCTTCTTCATCAGAGGAGTTTCCTTCATCATTGTCATACAAATTTTTCTTTTTCTTGCAATTCTTCCTTTTATCTTCATCTTTGACACTTATATAGTAATCTTTGGTTTTCTTATGGTTATATCCCCTTTTGTAAGGACACTTAACAGAAAAAGGTCCTACTCTTCCACAATCAAAGAACTTGAAGGGGAGCTTACCTTTGTATTTGTTGGTTCCTTTCTTGAGCCTCCTGACGAAGTTTGCTTCCTCTGCTTCAGATTATTCTTTAGAGGAGTCATATGTTTGGTGTCCTTTTGAGATTGAATATTTTGATGCTTTGAATGTTGCCTCATGCTTATATAGCTTTTCATGCACATACATCATTTCATATGTTGTTAGGATTCCATGTCATTCATCCATTGTTAGAGTATCTAAATCCTTTATTTATTCAATGGCAGATATCTTGGGGTCAATTCTTGATGGAAGTGTCCTCATAACCTTTTGTGCAACAATATTTTCATCTATGATTTCACCTAGTCCTTGGATAGTGTTAACAATCACATCCACATGAAGAAATTAGGTTGCTATATTTTCATATTCTCTCATCTTTAGATTTTCAAATTGTCCCCTATGAGCTTGTATTTTTTCCTTCTTCACTTTATCATTCCCTTCATGTGTATTTTGCAACTTGTCCCAAATTTCATTTTTTAATCCACAATGCATGACTTTAGTAAATTTTGATCTTGCTAATCCTTCCATAATAGCATTCATGGATTTGGAGTTATTTTCACTAAGATTCTGAGTACCTACATCATAGAGTTGACTTTCAGGGGCAGTGTAGCCATCTATGACTAATTGATAGACACCATATCCATGTGAATGCATATATACTCTCATTCTAATACTCTGGAATGCATAATCTGATCCATAAAAAAATGGAGAATTATTTTGGAAGTTCTTTCTTGGTTGTCCATGTGTGTCATAGGGATCTACCTTCCATTAGTTAAACTATTTCTTAAGGAACCTGATCTGATTCTAATTGTTGGAATATTTATCAATACTGAGAGAGGGGGGGTGAATCAGTATTGCACAGTTTTAACAATATTAAAACTCTTTTTAACCTTCATTAATCATCCCAAATATTATAATTGACAATGCAGAAAATTAACCATGTCAACAGAGTCATAGTACACAAATATTTTACATGGATACCCAAATGGGATAAAAACCACAAAATAATTCTTTAATAAAATTTTGTAGGCACCAACCTATAGTTAGAATGCTTGCAGGAACCAACCTGTAGGATACACCAATCTACTATTCCTGAGAACCAACTAAGAAATAATGTTTAAAGGAACTAAACTATAGGAGACACCAATACCCTTAGTTGAGCATCAACGCAACAATTCTTGTAGGAACCAACCTACAAATGCAATGTTTGGAGCCACCAACCTAAAAAAGACAACAGTCTCTGTCAGGCCGCTAAATTGAAGCTTTTAAGTGACCCAAAACACTAAATTGTCAAACCAGGGTTGGTAAACTTTGAGCTGATACACAGTATGTGCAGGTAAGCGTCTAGTCTCTATCTGAACACTATCCTAAGAAGAAAACACACACCTATTCTTAGAACTTGAATTTTAATAACTAACTTGAAACTGAGCATTTCCTATTTAAGTCATCAACAAAAAAAAAGTCTTGTGCTCAAATGTCGGTACTGTTATTTCTATTCAAAAGTGTGGTTCCACAAGATTATTTTATTTCTGTGTCTGATCATCTACCATCATCACTTCTATTCCAGCCATGACACAGAGAGTCTTTTCGAAAATGTAATCAATATGTTTATCAAAATGAATCTAAAGCTAGCTACAGGAAAACATAGTACTTTCCTAACTACTGGTACCAGGAGCTCCTTTTGTTCTAACTGTATTATAACTATTCTAAGCAAGCAAGGTAACTACTGTCTAACAAAGCAAAATGCATGCTAATTCTGAGTTATATTCAAATTGGAAATGAAAACCAAACAACCACATGCATATTCTAAACCCTACAAGCATCAGTCCTACGTTTAATATTCAACAACATAAAAAATAACAGTATGCTGGAATAGTTCAGTTGAGGAATAAATAAACACGATTCTGAAACATCCAAATCAATGTCACGCCATGAGCTGCCGATATATCATTCAGATAAACAAATGCTAATATGCTAAGACAATTAAATCTATGATCGTTAAGCTACCTCATATGCAATCTCTAAAGGATTAAAATGAACTAAGTCTATGACAACGTAAAACTAAATCTATTGCAAAATAAGGCAGCGACTTGCACCAGTTTGGTGGGCCCAACCAAATGGCACAAACGCTGTAAGTGGTAACCAAAGCCGACTATAACATTCTATGCGATCACTGTGTAAACCTCGTGCTTCATTAAATCAGGAAAGAAATACTCAAATCATAAGACAGTCGGGTACCATAACGCAATAGTAGTTTATATTCGAAAACATAGGTTCATAGCATAACATAGTCCAACATAATCTAACCCGTTCTCAGAAGTGATCCCGGATTTATATATCAATCCTTCTATCTATAACAGTCGAAAATAAAGGTATGTAAAACAAACGGATCCCCGATCCGAGAATAGTTCTTGAAATCAAATTGAAACGTACTTCACAGCTTCGTGATACGTAGTGTCACGAAGTGTGAATGATGAGGAATAATCGATCCAGGCTTCATGATGTCTTCGAGCACTCTGTGGCCATGACTCCAGCTGTCCTGTGAATCTTTCTATCTCTCATTCGAACCATAATGCACAGAGCTCGAGCGGCTCCATTGGTACCTCCACGGGTGCAAGTTGGTACCTGGTACCGACATCCTGTTCCAAAAATAGAAGTGGTACCTAACCCAAACGATATTAGTTCCAATACCAATTTAAAGCATTAAAGTGCATAAAAATAGCTTGAAATTCAAATATACCTTAGGTGACCGCTTTGAATGGTAGGGAGATGTTAATTATGTCAAAATGAGGTCAAAAGGGTGGTACTGACATATAAATGGAGGTCTGTGGTATATAATATAGGCAAAGAGCATGGTCAAAACCGGGGACCAACATACCCCCACACTGAAGTTCTTGCCTGTCCTCAGGCAACAAAAATCAAAAAGAACTTGGTAGACATC
>ML783028.1:366102-377594 GCA_009831015.1 Picea engelmannii
ATCAAGGGAATCATATCAATCAATTACTTGACATCAACCAATGACATCAATCAAACCAAACCATTTACATCAATGACATATGATCCAACAATCTCCCAAGTAATCAAACCATTGGCATCAATGACAACATGATCCAACAGATATTGTCGGAATCTTTAGGCATTCCATCAATATAGATAGTCACTCCCTTATTTTTATCCTTGTTTATTAGTTGTATATAATTTGCAGCAAGTGCATATCTTCACATACTTTGCATGTACCGGACCAGCCGCATCCAATCGTTATAATTGTAACACAGTCCGACATAGTCCATCAATTTAGTTATTGTATTGTATTTTATAGTTATTCCATCCATGGAAAATATCCCCATGCCATGCAGGGAGGATGGTGCAATGTGATATGTCTTATTGTTGACAATGAAGTCATCATCTATAGGAGGTATTTCCTTAGGTACCCATTGTTTCACCAGATGATTATACCTGAGTGGAGCCTCTATGTCTCTTATGCTCTCATCATCATAAGAGCATGATCCTCCTTCGGCAAGAAAAAATTCCATGCATCTACAAAATTTTCTTCTAACTTTTTCACCTCTAGTCCTTGTTTGCGTATCATATCTACTAGATGCAATCACATTTCCCTCTATTTTTCATAATCTTTCCTCACTCGACAAAGAAATATTTGACAGGTTCCTGTTTGGTTGTACCTTCAGTTGCATGTGCATGTGTTGTTAGTGAGTAGTCCATCCTCATCCTAGTTCCAATTTTTGAACTTTGTTTTCTATATTCAAAGTTCTAAATAAAATTTGTATATCTTTAGTTTTGGATGCACACTTAAACTAGGGTGCAATTACCAATATTAGTAGGGGCACTCATGCATGCAGTGGATTCCCAACTTAGTGAAGGGTATGAATCTCTAAGTGGGTGCACCTTAATTCGACTCACTTATCCATGCAAGCAATATGCACTATGGTTAGATTTCACACTATGGAATAGTGGTCAACCACCTAATGTAATGTAATGTGATATCCCTCTTTATTTTGGACATATTAAGGACATATTAATGCGATAACACTAAGGACGTGATAAGTTAATCATATGGATCTAAGAAAAAAGTAGTCGTAAGGTTGTTGTTTGTTGGATTTGTGCAAATTAGAATTATTATAAGAAATGTCCATTGAATATGAGGGTCAATGCTATGGAGTAAGAAATCCAACCATCAGTTGGTGTGCTACAAATCTTGGGTTCTTTAGTTAGAAATAATTCTAAGGCAAGCCAAGAGTAGAACTATACAAATATTAGTTTTGTTCAAGACAAGAGTAGAACCATACAAATATTAGTTTTGTTCAAGCCAAGAGTAGAACTATACAAATATTAGTTTTGTTCAATCCAAGTTGAATAATAAGTTAGTTATGGCGATGGTTAACAATAGTGCAACCCACATTTTTATGCAGGAAGTAGTGGTTGTTAAACTCAATGTGCAGTTGAAATTGGTGCAATCTTTTTTCAAGGTAGTAAACTCTAACACAGGTAGGGTGGTTGGCTTGGATAAAGGTTTCAACTTATAGCTTGGACACTAGAGTGGAACTACTAGTTTCAAAGTGGTACCCATGGATGACTTTGAATTTATTTTTGTGCAAAAATTTATGAGGATGTGATAGGTGGCACCAATCCCTCACCTTAACAAATTGTTAAGCTTTGATGACACAAAACTTCATGTAATTCCGATGTTGAGGGGCAAATAGAGTGCAATCACTAGGAGACTACCATGACTATGATTACAACAACCAATCATGTAGTAGTGCAACCTTACAAAGAGGAAGTTGGAGGTTTTAAGACATCAAAGACGATCTTGAGTGTAGGTTTTTGGTAACCTTTGGTGGATGAAGGCCCACACAAAAAGTTGTTTACTAGGTTTGAATCCATAGTAAATAACACTATGTCTACAATATCCAAAGTAGTGGATGTCTATTTAGAGAATCAAGATGGTCTAAACTTTCGTTGGATGGTTCATTTGACTTAAGCAGTTCTAGAAAAAATGATGTAGACTTTAAGGAAGGAATGGATTCCAATGTTAGTGTTTCGAGTGGCATTGGTGGCCACTTTCCATCCTTTTATCACTAAACAAAATAATAGGATGAATCACTACTAGCTTGGAAGGTAGTGGAGCCAAAGCACCCCACAAGGAAGTAAGTACCTAGTTTGGTGTAAGTTGGTAGGACTTAGCATATTTTAAACGCAAGATCAAGCACTTGAGACTATTAAAAAGAGAATCACATACAAAGAAGTGCATTAGAAAATCCAAGTAGGAGTGTTTGATTCTACAACACATGATGATGTACTTTCATGGTTTTCAATGTAGAATTGGACTAGCTACCTAGCTTGTTTGAACGCATGAAGACAAAGGTGTACTAAGGCATGGGAAATTGGAGTTGAAGGTAAGTACAAGTGTATCTGGAAATGTGAAGAAATTGAAGTGAGTTTAGTTGAAAATGGATGGTGAGTCTATGTAGTATAGTAGTTAGTTGACAGAGACATGTATAATTTACGAGGATGTTGTTGGGGAAACATTGAACATAAGTGGGGGAGGATGTAAGGATTTTTGTTTTTCCATAAAGAACAAATGCACTTTCCACATGTACTATCTTGAAGGTGAAGGCAAATGGGATGAGTTGGTTGTGACTTAGGAACTTGACATGGTGTAGCCACAGACATTGCAAGCTGCATTGCAATATGGGTGAGGTTCTCACTAGAGTGAAACAAGTTGTGCATATGGTGCATAGCGATTTGTCTTAAGTTGCAATGAAAAAAGTGTCATTGTATTGGTGGAGAAAAGGGATGATAAATCTTAATGGAGAATACATCCTAGTCAAAGATGGAAGAGTGTGAATTTATAGGTTGGATAGGTCTACGACATGATAAGTTTGTAGGTAGCAAGTGAGTCACTAGAAAGAACACCACAACAAGGAACACCTTAGTGGAAGTGTTTTGGGTTGAAACACTTGACATGCATAACTTAGTTGAGAAGATGGTTGTGGGGGAGTCACCCACTAATGAGTGGTGTGGTAACAATTGAATCTTTGTGTTCAGTGCTATAGTGTCTTATGGAAGAATTCAAGGTGCAACAGATTTTGCAGTGACAATGATCCAAGGAGGGAGAATGCTAACAAGATCTTCAGGAGAACTACTCCAATTTGAGGCCTACAAGAGGCAAAAATCAGTTTCTGTAAAGAAAGATTGCAATCAGCATGTAGGTCCAAGTTTGCAAGCAGGACATATAAAAACACTTAATTACTACATGGATTTCCCCCCTTATTTTTAGGGTGATAATGTGGTCTACTATGTTGCTAATTACAAAAAGGTGGTGGGGGCACACAACTCCTCCCTACAAGTGATTTCCTTATGCTTATCTAATCAATTGAGTTAAGTAGGCTAATAAGGGCTTGGAAGTCTCAAATAGTTGTGTTAGTTGAATTCCATCTAGTTCTTAGTCAACTTAGTAATGTAGATGGGGTTGTAAATATGATTTGAAAGGGAACCTCTTTTATTATATCCCATCATAAGGCAGTATCTAGTGGAGTTCTTGTAATGTTGAAATACATTGGAAATGTCAACCAAATAAGTTTTATGGCAGAAAATTCAAGACATTAAGTTATTACCCACGTCCCAACAAATGGTCAGTAAATTTGTATTGTCAAAATCCATGCACCTACTAATCCTAGAGACAAATAAATATATGCATTCTAGGGTACAAATTAATATTGGAGAAGCTTTGGCTCGAGAAAATTTTAACAATACCTCCTATTCACGTGTTACAAAAGGGGTTTTGAAGAATATTGAAAGAGGAATCTACACATACAATTTCAACTTCATATGTGCATTGGAGAGTAAGCTACGCCAATTGTTATTTGAACCTATATTTCAAGTATTTGTTGCTTAAGAATTAATGGAAAGGTCACATTTTTGTGAAGATAAAAATTGGATTAATCTTAGTGAATGGTTGCATATTATAAGGGGAAAGTGGGAGGATGTATTTACAATACAACTATATTTTGGTGGTGAATATTTTATGTGGTGTATTTACAATACAACTACATTCCTTGGCTAAGGTTTGGAGTAGGACATTAACATTCCTTGGATAAGGTTTGGAAAGTTTTGATTGTAAGGGGCCAATTTTTGTTGCTACACATTTACTTTTCTTGTTTAGAATATATCAAGGATAGAAGTTCAAGGTAAAGTTTGAGGAACCATCAATATAGATGTACCAAGACTCATGGATCTAAGGGATAATGGCATGGTTGATGGGGAGACCCAAGTTTCAATTGGGCCATGGATAGTGAGTGGAGAAACCACTTAAAAGAAATAATGAAAGATATGTGTTTCAACAAAAGGGGGATATGTTGAAGAGGCCAGGAGAGTGTCAAATCAAGGGAAACAACTATTGATATAAGAGGAGGGGCTTCCCTATTTCTTGGAAGAGAGGTGAGTTTCAAGATAAGAGGGAGGTTTAATGAGTTGAATGTGAGGACCTCACAATATATCAAGGCCTTGCGAAAACTCTAGCTCAACACCTTGGAGGAAAACTGAATGGTTGTATATTTCCACCTTCGCCTCCCATACTTGGATGAGTACATGGTCATATACCATGGATGTAAAAGGGTGGAATGTTGAACATGTTCATGATTGGATTCTAGTTCCCCTAAACGTTAGTTTTGAGGCTTCATGTATTCTTGTCCAAGAGGTTGGGATATTGTTGGGAGAAAGAAGAGGAACCTCACTTATTTTCGAGAAAAGGAACACAAAACTCACTATTGTAGGGGGAGGCTAGTATAAGAAGTAGCATTTACCAAATAGAGGGGGGATAAAAGTAGTCTTTGGCCACTTCTAGAATGGGATCTGTTGAACAGGATAAGTCAACTGAGAGGGGGGGGGGTGAATTAGTTGTATAAAATTTCTTTCACTTTATAAGACGATTACTTATTAATCAATAAATCATGCCTTTAACATTTAGCTTGTAGTAATACATTTAACCAATAAATACACAATCACATAAATGAACTAGTGACACAGTGATTTTTCATGAGGAAACCCAAAAGGGAAAAACCTCTTCTTCTTATGAATGAAAGGCAAGCTCCAACTCCTCTTTACATTCTTATTTTATCTGAGCTACAACCCAGATGAGGCTGCTACCTCTGTTTCTTCAGCACCTACTGAATGGAAGCTACAACTCCCAGATGTACAACCACCAACTTGTACAGGAGACTTTTACAGTCTCCCCTTGCTCCTCCCTACCACCCTGAAATCCTTCTCTGTCACTAAGAACCTGCAAACCAACTCTTTATCTTCTCTGGCCAAGGATTCAGCATTCAATTCCTCTCTGTTTAAATAATCATATCAGAATCCATTCTTCTCCCCTTTATCTCTGCTATATCTTCATCATTTATTCTCACTGTCCCTGTATGATTTTATTTCAGATTTATCTTCATTTACATAAATGAATTTTACCTTAGAGCTACAGTTGTACCATTGATTCCATTCACTCACACCTCATCTCACCAAATTTCACTTATGTCTACCCAGTACATTCAGAGCGTACACTCGAAGCCTCAGGATTCAAAAATTAAGTTACAATAACTAAATAACTACCTTACAAAAATTATTATTGGTCAAGGCATCAAGAAGAATAGTATCCACATGATCAGTTTAAATAATTAACCAGCATCGTTTGATGAACATGCATTTGTTTTGAATTTTCAGCATAGAATAGCCTTCGATCACTTTAGAAAACCACTTGTGCTAACCCATATGTCCATTGGTCGTGACCATGGGTTAATCGAAGTGCATTTCACATTTCACATTTCGGCAATTCGGCAATCCTGTGTCGAAGAGTCTTGACATTTCAAGTTAGGAAACCACGAAATAGAACTTAGCTTCGTGCTAGCTCCTCCCTCTCACATGACCATCGGTGATAACCATTACCTACACCAAAAAGGTATTTCGACGTTTCGCATTTCGGCATTTCGGCATTTCTTGTGATGAAGTGTTTCAATACTCCAAGTCATGAACCCCAAAATTTTCGACGTTTCGCATTTCGGCAATCATGTGGTGAAGTGTTTCGACACTCCAACTCCCGGTATCCGAAACCTGCACCAAAAGTTGTTTTTCGCATTTCGGCATTTCGACATTCCTGTGGTGAATTGATTCGACACTTCCAATTTCGAGTATCCGAAACTCCGAAATGGAGTCAGATCAACGATCTGGTATTTCGACATTCCATGTTTCGTCATTTTAGCCTTTCATATTTCGGCATTTCGGATTTTTGCATTTCGGCATTTCACAAGTTGGAATGCTATTGCATTTCCTTCCTTTGACTTCTAATTTCCCGATATCCACTTTTCTCTAATCGACGATCCCACGGCCTTTCATGATCAGACGGTCCTGATCTCATCGGGACTTTGCGCTCCGACCGATGGCCCACAACCTTTCATGATTAGATGGTCCTGATCCCATCAGGACTTTGTGTTTTGCAATTTTTCGTATTGCGATGTCGAAGGTTCTCTCAACTTGCAACCTCTGAATTCCCGAATTCCGAAGGAACTCTCAGCAAACCACCGTGCAGCTTCAATCTCATCGAGACTTCGCATTTCGCGATTTTGCGTATCACGATGTCGAAGGTTCTCTCAACTTGCAACCTCTGAATTCCTGAATTCTGAAGGAACTCTTAGCGAACCACCATGCAGCTTCAAGTTTGACATTAATGACAAAACCTGTGCAAACTGGCCAACAAACTCCCCCTTTGGCATTGATGGAAAACTTTAAATCTCTTCTCCCCATTTTGACATCTATGTCAAAGGAAACAACCATACTCCCCATGAGCAAAGAAAAACCACTTGTAAATATGTATCATTTCAGCAACAACTCCCCCTATCAATAATAGTCAACAAAACCTGTGCAGTCTAATTTTATAATGAAGCCCGTGCAATATTTGAGAATGAAATGAAATTACAGAGGGTAAACCCCCAACTGATCCCTGAGACTTTCAAATTTCATTTTAGATAAAGGTTTACTAAATACATCTGCTATCTGATCCTTTGTACCAACATATTCCACTTTAATAACTTTAGACATAACCTGCTCTCTTAGAAAATGAAATTTAATGGGAATGTGCTTTGTTTTGGAATGCATAACAGGATTTTTAGAAATACTAATTGCACTGGTATTATCACAGGATATATATATAGGTTCATTATAATGAATATGTATATCTTCCAGCATATGTTTCATCCATAGAACCTGAGTGCAACAAGTTGCAGCTGCAATGTATTCTGCTTTAGCAGTAGACAAAGACATTGTTGATTGTTTTTTACTTGACCAACTTACAAGGCATCCTCCAAGAAAAAATGTTGCTCCACTAGTACTATTCCTGTCATCAACACAACCTACCCAATCAGCATCAGTGAAAGCATATAAATCGAGTTGATTACCTGTAGGATACCATAAACCATACTCTATTGTCCCCTTAAGATATCTGAAAATTCTTTTGACTGCAAGTAGATGAGAAGTTTTTGGTGAAGCCTGAAACCTGCCAACTTGACAAACTGCATGCATAATATCAGGTCTTGTAATTGTAGCATAAATAAGACTACCAATCATAGATCTGTATACTATCTGATCAACATCTTTAGTATTATCAAACTTACTTAATTTACATCCAGTAACCATGGGAGTGTCAACTGGTTTAGAATCTTCCATCTGAAATTTCTTAAGCATTTCATTGATATACTTGGTTTGAGAAATGAAAATACCTTTATCGGATTGAGTAATTTGCAAGACTAAGAAAAACTTCATTTCTCCTAGCATGGACATCTCAAACTCTTTCTGCATACTTTCAACAAACTGTTTACTGAGCCTATTATCATCACTACCAAAAATGATATCATCTACATATGTCTCAACAATGATCAGACTATCATTTTCTTCTTTAATATATAGATTACTATTAGTGTTACCTTTCCTGAATCCTTGTTGCCTCAAGTAATTTTCAAGTTTGGAACACCAAGCCCTTGGTGCTTGCTTCAGTCCATACAATGCCTTTTTCAACCTGTAAACATATTGTTTTGCTTCTTGTACCTGAAAACCATCTGGTTGTTCCATATATACTTCTTCCTCTAAATCACCATTCAAAAATGTAGACTTTACATCCATTTGGTAAAATTTAATGTGTTTAAAACTAGCATAAGCTAGAATCAGTCTAATGGATTCCATTCTTGCAACAGGAGCAAAATTTTCTCCAAAATATATTCCTTCTACCTGTGCATACCCTTTACAAACCAATCTAGCCTTGTTTCTAGTTATTTTACCCGCTTCATCCATCTTATTTCTGAAAACCCATTTAGCCCCTATGACATTCTTATTCAAAGGTCTAGGAACCAATTCCCATGTCTTATTCTTTTCTATTTGAATAAGTTCTTCATTCATTTATTTCATCCAGTACTCATATTTAATAGATTCTTCAATATTTTTGGGTTCAATCAGAGAAAGTAAAAATACTTGTTCATGAGTTGAGGTGGATTCTTGCCTTCTTCTTCTTGTTTCAACACCTGCATTTATGTCACCAATTATCTGTTCTTGAGGGTGATTTTTCAGTATTCTCTTGCTTGGAGTCTTTGATGGAGTCATGCTTTTGGATGGAGTTGTGCCCAGTGTCAAAGTAGGAATTAATTGTTCACTTTCAGCAGCCTTAGTTTCTTCTGTTTCACTTACCTCATCATTCATTTTATGCTTGTCATCTATCTCATATATTTGATGATTCTTTTGTTTAGATTTAAACTTAAAAAATGAGGACTCATCAAATTTTACATCTATGGCTTCAACTATCTTGTTCAATCTTAAGTTGTAACATTTATAAGATTTCCTTGAACAGGAATACCCAACTAAAATACCTTCATTTGTTCTAGATTCCAACTTACTCAAATGCTTGTCAACTCTTTTGATATAACATTTACTATCAAAAATTCTGAAATGTTTAACACTAGTTGGTCTACCTTTCCATAACTGATCGGGTGTCCTAAAATGATTGTTTCTCAGCAAGCTTCTATTTAAAATGTGCACAACAGTATGAACAACTTGAGGCCATAGTATATTACTTAGTTTAGATTCATTGAGCATAGTTCTAGCCATCTCCATAACAGTCATATTTTTTCTTTCAACCACTCCATTTTGTTGAGGTGTTTCAGTAACAGAAAAATGTCTTCTTATCCCATTTTCATCACAGTATCTATTGAATTCTTTAGACACAAATTCCCCTCCATTATCTGATCTTAAAAATTTAATTTTCATGTCACATTCATTTTCAATTGACTCCTTGAAGTTTTGAAAACAACTAAAAGTTTCAGATTTCTTTTTCAATAAAAACATCCATGTCATTCTAGTAAATTCATCCACAAATAGCAGAAAATATCTTTATCCTTTTAACCATGTTGTTCTCATAGGTCCACACACATCAGCATGTACTATTTCCAATGGTTTAGTTGTTGAATGTTCTTTGGTTTTGAATTTAACTCTAGTTTGTTTACCATGTTGACATTGCTTGCAGACAGAACTAGAAAGATTCTTTATGACGGGTAAATCTCTTATTTCTTCCCTTTTATTCAACTGAATCAGATTTTCAAAGTTAATGTGTCCAAGTCTTTTGTGCCACAACCAACTTTCATCTTCACTCCCAAGATAACATTTTTATTTTTCTTCATCTAGTATGTAAATGTTGCTTGAAGTTCTTATGGTTGTTCCAACTAGTTTATTGGATTTTATATCCCTGATTTGACATCCTTTTGAATAAAAAATCATAAAGAGGCATTTATCACAGGTTTGACTTACACTAAATAAGTTATGTTCCATTTCCTCAACCAACAAGACATTTTCAGCCATGATTTTCTTGTTGTTTATACATACATTTCATTTTCCAACTATCCTAGCTGATTGATCATTTCCAAATGTGACTATACCTTCTTTTCCTTCATCTAGTTCAACAAAGAGTTGTTTTCTACCTATCATATGCTTTGAACATCCACTATCCACAACCCATTTTACTTTATGTTATGCTTGTAGATCTATAGTGCATTTTTCAATGTTCAGATTTTCACTTTTCTTTTTCCAAAATTTGGTTTTCAGAACTGTGTAAGTGGGTTCATTAAATTTTTGAAAACTCATAGGACAATTTCTTGACACATGCCCAAAGTTGTTACACTTGTAATATTCAGTCTCATATCTTAAGGTGTCAAATCTGTTGTAAGAGTAGTTCATATGGTTTTGACTAGTTTTACCAGTTCCTCTTCCATATTCAAAATTAGACCTTTCATGACTGTTATGTGCATTTATCTTTCTTGAAAAACTATTACAAAATGCAGCGTTATGTCCATACTTATAAAAAAAGAAACAGTGGCCTTCAAACCGGTTTTGATGTCTTCCATAACTTCTTCTATGCATTGTTGAACCCTGATTTTCTTCTTGCCTTTCTGATTCCATCTTCTTGATAGTAATTTTCTCATGATTATCCTTTGTACTTGCTTTCTCAACACTTGAACTAGAACATCCATTAGTTACTACAAATTTATAACCAATTCCAGTATTATCATATGTTGATCTTTGACTACTAATAATTTGATCTAACACTTGAGAACTTTGATTCATGTTATTTTCTTGTACTTTCTTTCTTAATGAGACTACTTCAATTTTTAAACCTTCATTTTACTTATCCTTTTCTGCAAGCATTTTAGTTAGAGCTTCTTCAGTCACTCTAGCCTCTTCTATTTTAAGTTTTAAGTCAACTACCATGATTTCAGTGCTATCAATCAAACCATTTGATTTCTGTAATTCAAATTCTAGATTCTCAATTTCTCTTTAAAATGTTTGCATTCCCTTCTCACTTTTCTTAATTCACTTAAAGCACTTACCAGTTCAACTTCTAGATCAACTTCACCTTCTTCTTCCTCACCAAACTGATCATCCTGTTTTTCCATAGCCATAAAAAGTTGTACATCTGAACTGTCATCACTCTCACCAAATTATGAAATATCACTGTCATCTTTTATACACAGGCTGTTCTTTTTGTAAGTTTTTCTTTGAAAAAACTTCTTATGTGTATTCTTGAATTCCTTAGGTCTTCCATCACTGTCTTCTTCATTATCAATATGATTATTGTAAGGACACTTAGATGCAAAATGTCTTATTCTACCACAACCAAAGCATTTCAGAGGAAGCTTACATTTATACTTGCCAGTACCTCTTTTCATATTTTTAACAAAATTTGCTTCTTCCACATCACCTTCTGACTCCTCATGACTGTTGATTTTTTCTTCAACCTTTTTCTTATCTTTCTTTGCTACCTTGAAAGTTGCTTCTTTCCTGAAATAATTCTCACCAGAGGTTCTCATCTCATATGTTGTTAGTATTCCATGTAATTCATCCATTTCTAAAGTATCAAGATCTGTTCTTTCT
>ML783028.1:377644-389386 GCA_009831015.1 Picea engelmannii
CCTTGAAAGTTGCTTCTTTCCTGAAATAATTCTCACCAGAGGTTCTCATCTCATATGTTGTTAGTATTCCATGTAATTCATCCATTTCTAAAGTATCAAGATCTGTTCTTTCTTCTAATGCAGATATTTTTGAATCAAATCTTGCAGAAAGTGATCTAAGTACCTTTTGCACAATAATATTATTATTAACTGTTTCTCCTAGACCTCTCATGGTATTAACAACTTCATCAATACGAAGAAAGTAGGTAGATGTATCTTCAGATTCTTCCATTTCTAGGCTTTCAAATTGACTTCTATATGATTGTAGCTTAGCACTCTTTACCTTAGTGTCTCCTTCATATACCATTTTCAATTTATCCCATATTTATTTTGTTGATGCACAATGCATAACTTTAACAAATTCTGACCCTGCTAGACCTCCTATTATTGCATACATAGCTTTGGAATTACTCTCATAGAGTTTCTTACCTGTAGCATCTATTGGAATGGTTGATGGGACTTTATATTCATTTAGTACAGCCTGCCAGATATCTACTCCTTGAGTTTGTAGAAACAACTTCATCCTGATACTCCAAAAAGCATAATTATGACCATCAAACAAAGGCAATCCATGTTTTGTAAATTTTGACTTCTTATCCATTATGAATGGTCAAAAACTTCCAGTGGTTAAACCGATATCTTGAAGTAACNGGGGGGGGGGGTTGAATCAGTTGTATAAAATTTCTTTCACTTTATAAGAAGATTACTTATTAATCAATAAATCATGCCTTTAACATTTAGCTTGTAGTAATACATTTAACCAATAAATACACAATCACATAAATGAAATAGTGACAATGATTTTTCATGAGGAAACCCAAAAGGGAAAAACCTCTTCTTCTTATGAATGAAAGGAAAACTTCAACTCCTCTTTACATTCTTATTTTATCTGAGCTACAACCCAGATGAGGTTGCTACCTCTGTTTCTTCAGCACCTATTGAATGGAAGCTACAACTCCCAGATGTACAAGAACCAACTTGTACAGGAAACTTTTACAGTCTCCCCTTGCTCCTCCCTACCACCCTAAAATCCTTCTCTGTCACTAAGAACCTACAAACCAACTCTTTATCTTCTCTGGCCAAGGATTCATCATTCAATTCCTCTCTATTTAAATAATCATATCATAATCCATTCTTCTCCCCTTTATCTCGGCTATATCTTCATCATTTCTTCTCACTGTCCCTGTATGATTTTATTTTAGATTTATCTTCATTTACATAAATAAATTTTACCTTAGAGATACGGTTGTACCATTGATTCCATTCACTCACACCTCATCTCACCAAATTTCACTTATGTCTACCCAGTAAATTCAAAGTGTACACTCGAACCCTTAGGCTTCAAAAATTCAGTTACAATAACTGAATAACTACCTTACAAAAATTATTATTGGTCAAGGCATCAAGAAGAACAATATCCACATGATCAGTTTAAATAATTAACCAGCACCGTTCAATGAACATGCATTTGTTTTGAATTTTCAGCATAGAATAGCCTTCGAGCGCTTTGGCAAACCACTTGTGCTAACCCATATGTCCATTGGTCGTGACCTCAGGTTAATCGAAATGCATTTCCCATTTCGTATTTCTGCAATTCAGCAATCCTGTGTCGAAGAGTCTTGACACTTCAAGTTACGAAACCCCAAAATAGAACTTAGCTTCGTGCTAGCTCCTCCCTCTCACATGACCATCGGTGGTAACCAATGACTACACCAAAAAGGTATTTCGACGTTTCGCATTTCGGTGTTTCAACATTTCTTGTGATGAAGTGTTTCAATACTCCAAGTCACGAACCCCGAAATTTTTGGCATTTTGCATTTCGGCATTTCGACATTTCTTATGATGAAGTGTTTCAATACTCTAAGTCACGAACCTCGAAATTTTCGGCATTTCGCATTTCATTGTTTCGGCATTCATGTGGTGAAGTGTTTCGACACTCCAACTCCCAGTATCTGAAACCTACACCAAAAGGCGTTTTTCGCATTTCGGCATTCCTATGGTGAAGTGTTTCGACACTTCCAACTCCCGATATCCAAAACTCTGAAATGGAGTCAGATCAACGATCTGATATTTCGGCGTTCCATGTTTCGGCGTTTTAGCCTTTCATATTTCGGCATTTTGGATTTTCGCATTTCGTCATTTCGCGAGTTGGAATGCTATCGCATTTCCTTCCTTTGACTTATGATTTCCCGATATCCACTTTTCTCCGATCGACAGTCCCACGGCCTTCCGTGATCAAATGATCCTGATCTCATCGGGACTTTGCGCTTCGATCGACGTCCAACAGCCTTTCGTGATCAGACGGTCCTAATCCCATCGGGACTTTGTGTTTCGTGATTTCGTGTATCGCGATGCCGAAGGTTCTCTCAACTTGCAACCTCTGAATTCCTGAATTCCGAAGGAACTCTCAGCGAACCACCGTGCAACTTCAATCTCATTGGGACTTTGTGTTTCGCGATTTCGCGTATCGCGATGTCAAAGGTTCTCTCAACTTGCAACCTCCAAATTCCTGAATTCTGAAGGAACTCTTAGTGAACCACCGTGCATCTTCAAGTTTGACATTAATGACAAAACTTGTGCAACAACCTGTGCAAACTGACCAACGGGATCATCCTTTTTAAGCAGGACAAGGACTAAAATATCTTCAAGGGAATTTTATATATTTCCATCAAGGACATGGACAATTCTGATGTGGAAAATGTTGCATGGAGGCATTTCTCCCGGACCTCTTCATGAAAGATTGTGAATCTATGGTGCATGTAAAAATATGAGATATGTGGGTTTATGATAATATTTTGAATTCTCCAATCACATTCTCCATTGACCTTGTGTAAACCATTACATTTGACGTTCGTTGCGCTAAGTGTAAATAATAATGTTGGAGAATTATAAGATGTAAGTTAGGTATGAGATATTTGTTACCTCTTTATTCCCTTTTATTTTAATGGTATCCATATTTTGTATTGATCAAATGAGGAATTAACCTGGAATTGATTCCATTAGACACAAACTCAATCCTAAGGCCAACTAAGGAGAAAAAACAACACGTGTTAATTAATCTAGGAGTCAAGCATGCAAACAAACCTTCTCACAAAGAAGCACTAGTTGGTGATGGAATCCAACATCGCAGAATCGATACGCGAAGGGGATGAGTTTTGGTGGGTGGGAAAGTTACGTTGACAACCTGCTTAACGAACTAATGCCCTAGTGCAATTTACCTCACCGAGCAGTGGGTAACCCTCCAAGGATTCTGAGTGAGTCTAGCCAATGTCGATCCTAGGTACAACATCGCCTTCCTTGTGTTGCCACCTTGTGTAGGAATTCTAAAATATTATGGTCTCTATGGTACCACCTACTATACCAAATCATAGGGGGTATAGTCGACACCAAGACCAATAAAGAAAGTTTGATTACTCTGAGGGCCCTAATGCAACCTCGTGATTGACCCTTGTGTTAGAAGGGCTTCCCAAAGTCAGTGATATAGCAACTGGATTTCACTCCCTAACTCAAGGCTTTATGTTTATTTAGCAGCTTTGGAAATTTATTCTCACAATCCTATTCCAAAGATCTACACCTAAGATAAGATGGATTTGAAGAGCCTTAGAAAAGTTTCTAGATAAATTTCAATTAGTGTTTGATTTTAGGTTGTTGTTACTCAAAGGAGTGGTCACGAAACTGATGGAATTTTGACTCGACTCTTTAAACCATGCAAGAGAAAAACGAAATGCAATAATTTCAACTTCGATGAAAACTAGCTATGGTAAGGAGCAAGAGGTTTTAAGAAAATAAATAATTTCTTGATAGATTACTATGTGTGCAGTACTTCTAATGACAAAAAGTATGATCTAATTATCTGGATAAATGGAAGAAAAATGACCCAAATTTTAAAAATGCCATGCAAATGTCATAGTTCACTTAATACACCTATACAATATTGAATCAAATTTCATCATTTCTAACATAGTAAACTTTTATGATTATAGAGACCACCATACACATCTTGAATACTCATAAGGATCATGGGGGCTTCACCTTGTTGAACAATATCTTATCATGTTCATTCATAAAGGGGTTTTTCTAATTATGAAAAATAGAGACAATATATTGTAGGTATTGGGAACCTTGTTGAAGGTAACCCAACCTTGGAGAGAGATATAATATCACCTACATAACAAAAATTGTGATGTGAACATGTTCTATAATCTTATCAATGAGGCAAGCATACCTATGTTCATGATGATAATCATGTAATATGAAACCATAACATGTGTAACATGATACATTTGAATTTGGGTCATAATACCTCTATGAAATAAATGTTACTTATGGTTTAAATAAGTGATGAATGGTTGTTTCCTTGATGAGGGACCAAAACTGTTATAATAAACAAATTGCACTAGAAAAGTGCTTTGAACATGTTGATAGCTAACCATTGATAATCCTATGTTGATGGTTCAAAAATAATGAAAAATAGCCATATTACATGTTCATTGGTATTCAACTAGATCAAGCTATGGTCATCATGACGTACAAAATATCCATAAGGTGACATTAGTGAGGGAATGTGTCATTGATTCTAGAAAGGCACTGTTGAAGGCATGAGGTGAAAATGTTAGCATGGGGATGGAAAACGAACATAAGTAAGCAACTTTAATTAAGCACCATCGAAGGTAGGAGGAGAGTGTTGAGAGGAAGGAAATTTCATGGAAATGAAGGTGACCTTATAGCTATAGGCTACAGGATGCAACCGCCAAATATAATCTCTTAGGGAAGATAGCAAGGGAGTGGTGACTAGTCTCAAATAAGGAATTCCATATTGAATTCATCCCTAATCAAGACAATGAAATAAAGGGAGATAATCAAATATGAACGGATCGAGGAAATAGGTGGTCAATAAGAGAAAATATAAGATAAGGAAGAGAGGACTAGAAATGATAGGATAATAAAGGTATGATAGTCTATGATTAGGGGAATAGAAAAATGGAAGGGGGGGGGAGAAAACAAGGAGAGTAGGTGTTACCCTAAGAATATCAAGGTGATAATGGAGGATAAAGAGATGGGTAATACTACCCATAAAGAACCATCAAATGGAAAGGTAGTAGGATGGAGTTACCTATGAATAAGGATAAGAATTCTAGCCTAAGGGATCTTGGATGAAAAAGAGAAAGAAGAGGTAGATTCCATTTGTGGAGGAGGAGTGGAAGGAGGAAGGATCTATTTTAAAGGAAGAGGTTCCAACATGGGAAAAATGCAAGGAAGAATTCCACTTGGTCATTGAGGGATTGTGTGAGGAAGAGGAGGCATCGATGTAATATTGGTAACTAAATGGATACCACCCATTGTATTCAAAGTGTGCTAGAAAGGGCTCATTATATAATTTTTTAGAGGCCATGTTAATAATACCTATGAAATGGGATGAAGTCTTGATGGGATCAAGAGGCACATCCTCCCACTATTGGGTTGGGGAAATACTCCAAATGTATCTAATTTAGACTCATATTTGTGTTAAGAAGGAAAAGTGTTAAGTTGAGAACATACATTTTGTTTCATAGAAGTGTCTTGTTGATATGAAATATATTGTATTAGGGAAGTGCCATGTGGAGAGGTAGAATATTAGATTGGTATTATATATGGTGAACGTCATTGGTAAGAGGAACTATTATTCTATTGAAGGATGTGATATTGAGTTGTAGTGTGAGTATTGGTCTTATGATACTTACACCACTTTTTTGAACCAGGGAAAGGGTAAACATTTAAGTCTTTTGATTAGTTGTATGTGTGTTTGTATAATGAGGGGGAGACTCATGTTCCTAACACTGGTTAGGTGAATGTACATAGGGATGATTAAAAGGAAAGAATAGATGTTTATATTTGGAAACTTTTTGAGGAGGGAAGGTATTCCTAAGAGAGTATTTAAGTTTAATAAATTCTCTAAGGATTCTCTCTTCAAGTTATTGCATTTAGGGCATGAGTTTATTGCATGTCCTATATGGGTAGTGGGTTGTATGTTATGGGTTTGTATGTTATCACTTTTAACTTTCCTCTCGAGGGATCAGTAAGTCATGCAACTTGTAACTACCATCCAAGAACATCACAGTGCAAGATATAAATATTCAAGTGTCCTATGTTATGCATAAAAACAATAAAACCCAATTCAAATCCGGCCATTGGGAGTTCTCTACAATCCATTTATAATTCTGGAAGGAATTACATACTGATTTTTCCACCATTTTTGGTGATCCCCTAAGAATATTTTTCTTATAAGGGTGTTCATGTCTCCTATTTTTCTTGTGTTGTGGTGTAGGGACTCCTTGTCTCCTTTCTGGGTTGGACTGTCACAATTCACACGGATAAATGTTCGATGTTTCTCTCCAATATGGTATCCATTTCACTAGGGGTTCTCTCCTCCCTCTCGAGATAGAGATCCTCATCCAAACCCACAGAGAGCCTCATCCAAACCTCACAGAGAGCTGTGTCAATACCTCACAGAGTAAACCCACAACCAAAACTCAACTCATTACCTCATAGGGAGCCGTGTCCAAACCCGAACCAAGACTAAGAAAACCTACAAACAAAACTCAACTCATGAGAAAATACCTCACAGGGATCCAGCTCGTCCAAACCCCTACCAAGAATATGGTCTCCATGCGTGGGGACTTAAATATGGTCTCCACACGCTCGGAATAATTTGAGTTTTGGGTTTTGGTCTCCACGTGCGCGCTCAAATTCGAATATGCTAGCAGGAGATCTCTATTATTGTAGTGTAGATTTAACCTATTTTTCAGAGATGATGAAGTTGTGCTTCGTTCTTATTTTGTCTTCTTCCACCAAAAATATCCACATGTTGTTATTACAATGGTTCAAAAATTGACATTAAAACTATTAGAACACCCTTTATATGGAATATTTGGTCCAAGAATCAGATTTTTTCCTTATTAAAATGATTTCCACACCAATAGTGGGTCTCTTGGCCCAATCCATGTTTTTAGGTCTAAAATCAGTGGCTTCTAATGCACTATAAACTTCTTCTAGGTCATGGTGTGGGACAAAAACCTAACCTTTTAGGCCATAGAATATAGTTCTATGGACCAACTATTTAGTGTGAAGTACATGGGTCTCAGGTATTCAACACATGGGCATCATTAGGGTCATTAATCTAGCTCAAGCACCATGAACAAGTCATCAACTCACCACACAAGACCATGGATGGGTCACAAGACCTTAGCTATCATCAAAGAATGAAAACAAGTATCGTATAATATTGTTGAAGATTTTGAATATCAAGAGCCTTGAACAAGTTCTCAAACAAACATAACAGGCCTTTGGCCTTTAAGAGGGATATAGGCATCATGATTAGTTTTTTCACATTGAAAATGAGTGTAGAGGCCTAAACATGGCAAGTTGGAAACAATGGCCTAAAGCCCTAACTTAACCTTCTCGAGCTCAACCACCATCAACAACACCTAAAAACCATGACATGAGTCCTCTCTGGGGAATATTTGGCATCCAATTTGAATATGGATGACATTATGAGGTATTCTTCATCATGGATGGGTCTTAGGTTAATGACTATAATTGATGAAAGGAAACAAGAGTATTCAACCCTAAACCTTTCTTATCAAGCTCAAGAACCATAGAAGAGTGGTCAAACCACCACATATGACCTATGTAACATATCATTCACCTCCAAGTGGAATTTGGGCACCATGAATAAGTTAGTTTTGAACCAAGAATGGGTCTCAAGGTCTAACCAATATCAAGGGAGAGAAACAAGGGACATGTTCCCTAAGTGAACATTCTTAGGCTTAACTTCTATGAAAAACGACTACAACCATGGCACATGCCCTCTTTGTGGGTTATTTTACCTTGGAGTGGTCTTCCAAGTTCCATTAGCTGGTTTTGTGAAAAATGGATGTGTTTAGAGGCCTTTACCATGCCCAAATAAGAAAAATAAGTCATTTTCCCTTACAACAAGTTTTTAGTGCTAAAGATTTCATTTTGAAACATGTCAGGGTGAAGGAGTTTTACATGTCAGGGTGAGGGAGTGATCTTCGCCTTTATGAAATTTGGAATTTAAGAAGGATCTAAACTACTTAATTTATGAAATTTTAAATACTGTTCACCAAACATATACCACTTAAATTTAAGAATTTAATATTTCTATCGCTTAAAAAATTGAATTTGTTTAACAAGATGTTTGTCTTCAACAAATAAGATGGAAACGCTATATTGTCATTTTCATTATGTTGAAACTATACAAGTTAGTTGTAATGTTACAAACATAATAATAATCAAAACTTTATGGATATTTGTACAAATAATTAAATGTGTTTGAACATAACATGTTTGACCCCTATTTGAAATTTCAGGGTTTTTAATAAAAATATTTCATTGTTTTTTTTATTTTTTAGGTTACGTTAAGGTGAGCAATATAAATCCTGTTAAACAACATTTAATGTTGTGTAAGGTGGTATATATACAAACTATAGTCCACTTGTATTCCAAAGGTCCACTTTAAAGGGTCTATGTTGTGGTTTAAGGCCTTGATTGTGGCACATTAGATCAATAATATTAATTTAGGGAATAATTCCCTAAATTTCTACCCCGAACCATGGTATGAGACCCACCTGTCATGAAAAAAACCTTCTAATGAAACACATATCCCACTCTAAGTATATTGACCTCCTATTGACCTCCTATTGACCTCCTATAGAGGGAATGTTTTGAAGTGAAGAAGCTTCATTTTGGACCTAAGGTACCTGTTTTCCTCTCCTAGCCATGGTACACACCTTGAGACCTATTCTTATTATGAAAAAGTACCAATGGTTCCAAAGATACCCTACATAGATCTTATGTGGTTGTTTAAGGACTACATCACAAATATTGGTCCTGAGAAGATTCAAATAGGGCCTAAGCACCTTATGTTATTTGTTATACATTATGCCCAAAACTTGTGAATGGTGACCATATCCCACCCAAATTCCATATATCCCTTAGAGAGGATATGTATGGTGGTTTAAGGCCTTGTTCATGGCCATTGAGATCAAGAAGATTTGTTTAGGGCATAAGGCCCTTTATTTCCTCCCTTGGACATGGTATAATAGGTCTTGAAACCCATTATTTTTATTCAAAACATACTAATGGTGCACATATTCCCAAATAGAACATAAGGTGCTTAGGCCCTATTTGAATCTTCTCAACACCGAGATTTGTGATGTAGTCCTTAAACAACCACACAAGATCTATGTAGGGTATCTTTGGAACCATTGGTACGTTTTCATAATAAGAATAGGTCTCAAGGTGTGTACCATTACTAGAGAGGGAAAAAATGGCCTTAGGTCCTAAACATATTTTCTTTGGCTCATTGACCATTAACAAGGCCTCAATAGACTTATATGGTCAATAGGATATATGGTCAATAGACTTATATGGTGCTTGGGTGGGATATGGGTGCCATTCACAATTTTTCACACCATGTATGGAACTTAGGTCTTGTCCATGGTCAGGAAAAGAACATATTTAAGAGATATTTGACCTTCCAGTGGGACAACATCTACAAATAAGAGGACAACATCTACAAACAATACATGGGAAATAAAAATATTCCTACCTAATTTTAGTTCTTTTATTTTCCCATTTTGTTGTATGATTTAGTGATCCTTCTTAGTCCTTTGGATACAAATAAGAATAGAAAAGGGGAATGACACCCATATCCCATCCAAGCACCATAGTCTATTAAATAAGATAGATGTGGTGGTTTGAGGCCTTGTTAATGGCCAATGAGCCAAAGAAAATATGTTTAGGACCTAAGGCCCTTTTTTTTTTCTCTAGTCATGGTAGAGTTCTTATGACCCATTCTTATTGTTAAAAACATACTAATGGTGCCCATATTCCTAGTTGGAGGCCTTTTTCATGGCCATTAAACACATGAAATATTCGTTTAGGGCCTAAGGCACTTGTTTTCGTCCCTCAATAATGGTATATGCCTTTAATCCCATATGTGGTGTGAACAAACTCCTAATGGAAAACATATCCCACTTAGAGGATAAAGATCATTTAGAAAGGATACACATGGTTGTTCAAGGCCTAGTGCATGGCCCTTAAACTCAAAAAGATTCATTTTGGACCCAAGTTCCTTGCTTTCCTCCCTTCAACATGGTATAGTCCCTAAGATTCATTCTTACTCTTTAAAAAAACATATCAATGATGCTAAAGATATCGCACAAAGGTGAAAGATCCCCTACACAGGTCTTGTCTAGTTTTTTGATGACTACATCATGAAGATCTCTCCTAAGAATATTTAAACAAGGAATAATCACCTTATGTTCATTCCATGGCCATGGTAAATACCCTAAGAAGATTTCTCTAGGACCTAAATATATTGGTTTCCTCCCCTAGCCATGGTGGAGGTAATTCTAAGACCCATTCTTATTGTTCAAAACATACTAATTTTGTCCATATTCCTAGTCAAAGACATTTTCCATGGCCATTTATCACAAGAAAGATTCATTTGTGGCATAAGGCCCAAAGACCCATTCTTATTATATAAGACATATTAATGGTGCCAAATATTCCCCACATAGGATAAATATCCCCTACACAAGTCTTGTGTGGTTATTTGAGGACTATAACATGAATCCTAATACTTACAATGCTCAAATAGGGCCTATCTTACTCCCTGGCCATGGACAAGATCCCATGTGCCTTACATGGTGCATAAAACTTGTGAGTGGTGTCCATATCCCACCCAATGGCCACAAATTCCGAAGAGAGGATTAGTGTGGCATTTTAAGGCCTTTTTCATGGGCATTAATCCTAAGAAATTTGTGTAGGGCCTAAGGCCTTTGTTTTCCTCCCTTGGCCATGGTATAGGTTAGGAGATCCATTCTTATTTTGATATAAAAAATATATTAATGGTTCCGTCCACATTCTAAATTGGAGCCCTTCTTCATGGTCATTAAGTAAAATAAATGTTTGTTTACAGCCTAAAGCCCTTGTTTTCCTCCGTCAATGATGTTATAAGACTTGACTCCCATATGTGGTGTGAAAAAATTCTTATGTCATCCATATCCCACTCAAAGGAAAATTGTACCTTGCAAAGGTTCAACATGTTTGTTTGAGGCCTATTTCATGGCCCTTAAACTTCAAAAGATTTGTTTTGGTCCTAAGGTCCTAATTTATTTTGTCCCTTGACCATAGTGTAGTCCCCAAGATACATTATTTTTGTACAAAACATACTAATGGCATAAAATGTCCCACACAAAGACCAAATATCTGCTACATAAGTCTTTTGTCTTTTTTCAAGGACTATGTAACGAATCTCAATTCTAAGAAGATTCAAATAGGACCTAAGAACCTTATGTTCTTTCATTAACCATGGGTGACATAACACTATAATTCGATAGTCAAATTGTTACATTTCATTGTCATGCATCATGTGTGAGCGCTTGAGCCACCACAAAGGAAACATACAAAGAATATTTGTCTTATGAACAAGATATGGTATTATCCATTTTGAGGTTTGGCATAGAGATTGTTCTTCTAGAATACACTACATTGCACCATATAATCCCTACACGCCTTGCAAACCATATAATACCATTTAAAGACACATTCTTGCAACGAATTAATTATAATATCAACGAATTTTTTTCGTCGATAGTATAGCTAATTCGTCACAAGATTATTTGCATTTGTCTCTCT
>ML783028.1:419178-430046 GCA_009831015.1 Picea engelmannii
TCCTTAACCATGGGTGACATAACTTTATCATTCAATAGTCAAATTGTTACATTTCATCGTCATGCATCATGTGTGAGGGCTTGAGCCACCACAAAAGAAACATACAAATAATATTTGTCTTATGAACAAGATATGGTACTATCCATTTTGAGGTTTGGAATAGAGATTGTTTTATAGACTACACTACATTGCACCATATAATCCCTACACTCCTTGAAAACCATGTAACACCATTCAAAGACACATTTTTGCGACGAATTAGCTATACTATCAACGAACATTTTTCGTCAATGGTCTAGTTAATTCGTCACAAGATTATTTGCATTTGTCTCTCTTGCGACGATATCAAATGATGCTTTGATTCATTTCATATTTGGTTTACAAACTTGAAATTAAAATTTGATACTTTGTAAGCTAGTTGTACCTTAAGTCAAATACAAATATGAAATTAGGAGTCATTAACATATCTACTAGAACATATGAAAAATAAGGTTTATGGTTTACATGATGATATGATGATGGAAGAAAGTGTGTGTGTAAGTCAAATTTTAGTCCAGAAACCATCCCATATCATTAAGTCATGTGAATAGTCTATCCATGTCAAATTTCAATGCATACAGAAACAGTGTGAAAAAATTTCAATGTTGGCCCCATTCACATGTCTTTTTTTTTTTTTGTAAGTGAGTTTAAGAGCCTGTATTACTAAAGGAGGGTTATGATACAAAAAAGGGGAACTCCCCAGTCTGCCAAAAAGGAAACTAGACCAAAGGTTCCCAAGTTGTGTTTTTTGAAATAAACAAGGGGTATGACTAGACTGCCACCATGGGAAACCAGCCCAATCCTACCATATCCAGTTTTTGACAAGATAAGCACAACAAACATGAAAAAATAACAGAAGTTGAGACTGACATAAGACTGACCCGACTGACTTGACAATAGACTAACCAAACACTAGTCTAGGATAATGATATGTTTCTTTCCTTCATTCGCCTGACCCTTTTTCTCCTCCTTTTGGGATACCGTGCGAGTATTTCTGATATGTGCTAGCGCTTTGTTCTTGTTGGTTGACGTGATGTCCATGTGATGGACATAGTGCAGGTAGAGGTGGAATTGAGAAGCCAACCGCTTCATATTGGATTTTTTTTCCTTCTCGACCTTAGTTAGTAGTTTGGTAATGGTTTCCAGACTGTTGAGGTGACTCAACATTTTGTTCAGCAACTTTGTGTGTTCCTTGTTGTTCTCCAGTCTTGCATTCTCCCTTTCTGAGTTCACTTTTCCAATCATCATATTTGTTTTCCATGACATCTCCATCATTTTTTGGTAGAAGGTTTCCCTGGGATGCATGGCTCCTAGGTCAATTACCCAGTCCGTTTCTTGAGTCATAGCATCCCATGTTTTTCCCTTGTGTTTTTCTTTGATTTCCTTTTCCCACCAGGAAATGGTCACCTTTCCTTTCGGTGCAACCAAAGTATGAAAGGTGCCCTCCACGTATTTTTCCGCCTGCTCCATCCTTGAAACCCGTCAAGGATTGTTCGGAGTTCCCTTCCCCGGGGGGCTTCTTTTGTTGTGCATTCGCTTCATTCACACCATCCCATCTAGCCTATGGAAGCTCCTTCGTTGGATTCTCAACCTGTTCTCATCTACATAGGGGTTCCTCCTTTCCCTTCCCTTATGTCTATGGTAGCCCCTGCAGTTGTGCTCTTTTGTTTACATCTATTTCTGTAGTTTCTTCTCTTATTGAACTTTCCCTGCTGAGGGCTCATCCTTCCAATCATGGTCTTCCCATAGAGGTGAACCTTCCCATCCTTTTTCCTTGTCACAGTACGTATGATCATGATGACTCGGTCATTATCATTGTACGAGTCCTTTCCCCTACTCACTTTATAGCCTATTTTGAAACTCCCCATACCTGGTCTTTGGCGTGGTGGATCGATATTGGTCTATGTTAATCCCTCTTGCCTTACGTCATTCACTGCCTGTTGTTTGTCGTCGATACTTTCCCATGGTCTTTCCCCACAAATATTATTATTGACACGACCTTGTTGACGTACCCTCTCTTGTTGTATGATCTGATCCTGCATTTTAATTGGTGTTTGAGTGTTGGGCAGTCATATCCTGCCTGGGTCCTTCTTTCCTTTCATTGGGCCTTTCGCTGCCCTCCTCGATGTGACCTTCCTTTCTTAAGCTATCGTCACGATATTTTGTCACTAGTTGGATGCAGTCCATTCTGAATTTTCCTTCTAGGATGTTGATCCAGGTAGTGTCTAGTTCTGGCCCTTCCTTTCTAACCCCCTCATTGGCAATTTTGTCCACCAGGACATTCGTTGACATGCGTACCCAACGCAACTCCACTGTGTTCATCATTTGCATATGCTTCTATATTTGTTGTAGGGAGTGTGCCAATTGTCATTGTTTCTGAACCTTTCCCACTCTGGTGCCATTTTGGAGTCTCTTCACCGTGTTGATGAAAAGGGTGGAGTCACCTTCCACGATAGTGTTGGTCATCCTTTCACAGCTTAGAATTTTGAGACCAAGCTCCAAGGCTCCAAATTTCTCTGCATTGTTGGTTGAGTTTCCCATACTCCCAGCGTAAAGTTGAATTATGTTACCACCACTATCTTTGATCACCCCTCCCATCCCTGTCATTCCTGGGTTTCCTTTTGCCACCCCGTTAAAATTTAACTTGAGGAACCCTGTCGAGGTTGGTGTCCAGTTGTGCTCTCCTAATTGGAGTTGTGGTGGCCGCCCTACCTGTGTGTTGTTGTGCCTGTATTTTAGGTGAAAAAATTCTAGGATGCGGCAGTCCTATCCTATGAGTTGTGCTTTTCCACTCTTGCAGTTGCGGCTCTGCACTGTTTCTCATATTTGTGAGATTATTGCTTCCTTGAGTTTCCCTTTTAGAAGTCTTTCATTCCTGAAGATGCGCTAGTTCCTTTCTTTCCATATTTCCCATATGATCATCCCTATCATGAGGTTCCAACAAAGGTTCACCATTTCATTTTCCCTGTAACTCTCATTCCAGTTATTGATGGTTGCGCTTATGTTACCTCGGGTCTGATTGGATTGGTGAAAGATGTCTGTTGCCCAATCCTAGATCTTTGTTGTGTAATTAAATTCATCAAGGAGGTGATTCCTTGTTTCTTCCTTAGCTTGAAAAAGGTGACATCATGAAGGGCCTATGAAACCCCTTTTTCCTTAGGTTTTCCCAGGTTAGAATTTGGTTGTGAAGTACTAGCCATTTGAACATTTTGATTTTTGGCCACTGGGGGTTGTCCCAAATCTTTCCCCACTATTGTGTCGGATCTTCTTGGTCCTGGTCCGCAATGTAATTTCGAGCTTCTTTTAATTTGAATTCCCCACCATTTTTCCTGCCCCATCTTAGTTGGTCCTCTTCTTTTGAGACTACAATTTTCCTTTTCTCCAATTCCTCCTATACCTCTTTTGTTATTGTTGCAATCCAATCTCGTTTTTGTGGATTGAGTTTGTCCCAGATCCTCCATTTTTCGTGGTCATTTTCTTGTTTCTAATAGTGATGGATTTTGGTTTTTCCTTGCAAAGTCATTTCCTATTGGAGTTCCTCTCTATCTAGATTTTCCATTATGGTTTCTTGTTGCCACAGGTCCTCCCAGAATCTGGTTTTTTTTAAATTCCTCACTTCCTAGAAGCTGTGTTTCTGGATCCAGGTTTTGTTGTGCCAGGCTAGATTACAGATGGTTGATCCCTCCCTTGTGCCCATAAAACAAATTTGATCCTGGTCATTGATGTCTGGGGCATACTTGGCCTTCCATAGGGTTTCCCGTGGTGATGATTTTTATTTGACCCATCTCCACCAGAGTTTCGCCCCGCAGGCTTCGTTGGTTACTTGTGGGTCTTGTAACCCCAAGCCTCCTTTTCATTTTGGTTTGTAAACCTTCTCCCAAGACAACAGGGCCCATTTTTTCTTACTTTTAGCTCCTCGCCATAGGAAGTCTCTTTGGATGGCTCTTATTTTTTGGATTATTCCTTTAGGAGCAAGAAACACTGACGCCATATAGGTCAGAATTGCTTGCAGAACCGCTTTGGTCAGGAAAAGTCTCCCCACTAGGTTGAGGGATATATAAGTCTAGTTTTTCACCCTCTCTTGTATCTTGTTGATCACTCCTTCCCATGTTGCCATTTTTCATGCTCTTTCCATCAAGGGGATTCCCAAGTATTTCATTGGGAGCGTTTTGCATTCAAACCCCAAAATTTTTGCCAGGTTTCTTTGAATTGTTGGGTTGGTATTGAAGAAATAGATCATGGATTTGGAGTGATTGATATTCACTCCCGAGGCTTCCCCAAACTCTTATAAGATTATTTTATAGGCTTTCACTTCCTTGATCATGGGTGTTCCATGGAGTAAGGTGTCATCAACAAACTGTTGATGCGTGTAGGTAGGGCAGATTTTGAAAGGTTTGATGCATGTTATTTCTCCTGCTGCAGTTGAACTTTTTATGCTTCTACTGAGTACTTCCATCATCAAAATTAATAGGAAAGGTGATAGAGGGTCTCCTTGTATGCTGCCTCTTGAAGGCCAGAAGGGTTTGGTTGGGGCTCCATTGATTAAAAGTGAGTAACTTGTCATTGAGACTAGGCTGACAATCCAATTGATCCAGTGTTGCGCAAAGCCAAAAGATTTCAAAGTCTTGACCATATAGTGCCAGCTAATTTTGTCATAAGCCTTTTCTAGGTCAAGTTAGATTATCATCCCCCCTCTCCTCTAGATTTTCAGTGTGTGTATCAGCTCATGGGCATGGATAATGTTGTCCAAAATTTGTCTCCCTTCTACGAAACCCGCTTGTTCCTATGAAATCAATGTGGGTAGGAGAGGTTTTAGTCTATTGGATATGACTTTGGAGATTATCTTGTCAACCAAATTGCATAAAGCTATGGGTTTGTAGTGGTCTAGGGTCCTTGCTTCATTTTATTTGGGGATTAGAGTAATCATTGTATCATTTAGCACTTTCGGAATGGAGGTCGAACGTCTGGAGTCTTCAACCACCCCATAAACGTCATGTTTGACCACTTCCTAGTAGGCTTTGAAGAATTCCATTGTGAAGCCATCTGGACCTGGGGCCTTTCCATTGGGAATCTCCTGGAGCACTTGGTCAATTTCCTCCTTAGTGATGGGTTTGTTTAGGTTGATATTTTATTCCTCGGTAACTAGCCTAAGGATGTGCTGAGTTGTCCTTTGTATGGCCTCCATTTGGTCTTGGTTGGGTTCGTGGGCTATCCCATGGAAGTGATTTACCATTATATTTTCAATCTCCTTGTGGGACTCTCTTTCTATCCCATCTTGATCCCGAATTTTCAGAATTTTGTTGTGGGTTCTTCTAGCAATGTTTGTTCTATGAAAAAACTTGGTATTCCACTCTCCTTCCTTTAGCCACCTGATTCTGGATTTTTGGCGCCATTGAGTTTCTTCCTGCTGGCATATTTCTTCCCATTCCTGGGTCATTTGGATCTCTTCCTTTTTTCGATCCTCTGTATAGCCCTCATCTATACATATTTCCTGGAGTTTCCTCATTATGTCTTCTATATTTATTTATTTTTGGTTTATGTTTCCAAAGATTTCCTTGTTCCATTCCTTAAGTTTATATTTGATGTACTTCAATTTCTTATAAAGTTTGAACATCCTTGTCCCTTGCTCCTGCCACCATTAGCTGATTTTCTCTTTGAAGGTGGGATGGTCGATCCAAAATTTCTCAAATCTGAAAGGTCTATTCTTCGGTGTGGTTTGGAATTTTTATTCCAATTGGATTGGACAATGGTCTGAACCCCCCCAAGGAAGGATGTTGCAGCCTAAAGTTAAACCCTATAAAATGATGGACTCTGACACCAAGAATCTTTCTATCCTTGTCGCTATCTGATGTTGATTTATCTTCTTGTTGTTCCATGTGAACTGGCCATTACTGGTTTTGATGTCCACCATCTCCACTGTGTCAATGAAGGCTGAAATTATTATACATCTCTATCCAATCTCTTGGTGCCTCATTTTTTCTCCACAAGTGTCGTGATGATGTTGAAGTCCTCTGCTAGGATCCAATGGAGGTTGTTGGAATAGTTTTTTAGGTTTTCTAGGTCTAAGAGAATTCTTCTCTTTTCTTCCAACATCTGGGGACCATACACATTAGTGCATAGAATCACCTTAGTGTTACCTATGATTTGCATGTTAACCGAAAGTGTGTGTTTGGTGGCTTTGGTTGCTAGTAGATTCATCACTTGTGGGTTCCACAAAGTGAGAATACCACATGCCATCTTTTTTCCTTCAACAACCAACATCTTGTACTTGCTCCATTGTTTTTTGTTGATTGTTTCCATTCAGTCTACAATGTATTTTGTCTCTTAGATGAAACAGAGGTTTGGTTGTTCCTTCCTCAATCTGTTTTTTAGGATTCTTTGCTTTAGTGGGTTGTTTAGGCCTCTAATATTCCATGTTATAATCTTCATTTAAACATGTGGGGGGGAGTTGGGAAAGATATTTTTGATCTTACCTGAGTTTATCAGCAGAGCTCCTAGTTCCTGTAGGACTACGTTGTTTGATTTCCTACCTTTCTTCCTTCGCGTCTGCTTGGGTGAGAGTTGTGGTTGTCCCTCACCTGCATTGATTCCTAGGTGTCCTATCTCCCCATGCATGCACTTGAGCCCTCTGTATTTTTCTTCCTCCCTTAAGAGGAATAGGTATTGGATACAATCTAGTTGCTCTGCTGGTACATTGTCTACGCCCTACCTTTTCCATTGCTCCAATATGTTCGGGAGATCTATTCCTTCCCTTTCCACAATATCTCTGAGATCAGTATCTTCCATACCTACCTCGCTTGGTGTCATTTCTGCATCTCTGTATGCCTCCTACATGGGGATGTTGTCATCTCTGGTTTCTCCGTCCATAGGAGTTGCGCTACCTCCATGTTCCATCTTATTGCTTGGAGTATTTGTGTTCTCATTTGTGGCTTGTTCCTTAGCTTCTTTATCTTTTTCCTTTTCCTTTCCTCCTTCTTCCCCTTTGTTGGTTTTTTCCCGCCCTTCCATTCTAATCATGGCTTCCAGATTGCTTCATGTTGGGGCTTTACTTGGTTTCTTGTTTGCTCTGTTTCTGTGGTTCGGCTTGATAAACCCATCCTCATCCTATTGTATTTTGTTGTTTTCCACTTCTTATTTTTTATTGAGAGGAAATTATTTGAATAGGTTTCCATGTTCATGGAATCTTCTGCATCTGAATGAGATCTTCTCATATTCAATGCTTTGTATCCATTCCTCATCCCTGAATTCTAGGCTTATGTCTTCTGGGAGTGCCCCCGAAACATCCATCTCTATGCAGATTCTTGCATAGGAGGTATATCTCCCTTTCAGGGTTGCTTCTGATGTCTTCACATATTTTCCCAGTTTGTTCTTGATTGCTTCGAAGGTGGAGGATAGCCAGTAGTCTAGTGGTAGAGAGTAAATCCTGAACCAGATGAGTACGTTCTTGAAGGTTTCTTTCTTTGGGGAGAATTTTTCCTTCCATGGTCGCATGTATAGTTCTGTTGAGGCATGGAAGTATGGACCCCCATCAAAGACTTTATCCCTATCCTCCAAGTTCATGAATATTGTTGTGAAGAATCCTTTCAAACCTAGGTGGAGTTCCACTTCCCTACTTGGCTTCCATTGATATTTTATCTAGTTGTGTAACGTTCTTTCTATGGGCCACAAACCCATGAACTTGCAAATTAGTGCATGCATCTTCATCTGGTTCTGGAAGAGTTGTGTTTGTGGATCTTCCAGTATCACCTTGGGTATCAGTGTTTTTTTAGGTTTACATGGGTTGTGCCCTTCTATCCCATTGGGGTTCGCTGGACTTGCGCATCATTTTAGGTTTCTCTGGATTCTTCCCCCATGCGATCCCTTTTTTCCTGGTTTCTTTCCTAATTCTTTTCTGGTCCTGATCTCGAGGTGCTTGTCACTAGTTCCTT
The DNA here is from genome assembly GCA_009831015.1 of Picea engelmannii. Lineage (NCBI taxonomy): Eukaryota > Viridiplantae > Streptophyta > Pinopsida > Pinales > Pinaceae > Picea > Picea engelmannii. Next base: position 427,146 of record ML783028.1, read on the forward strand.
GAAATCTATGCCTCATGGGCCTTTCCCCCTGTCCACCACTACCTGCTTTTATGAGGGGGTTCCATGACCACACCCTTTGGTAACCATGTTGTGCTTTTTTGTGTCTGTGGTTGTCAAACCCTAGCTTGTTGTTGCTCCCTTCTTTGGGTTCATGTTTGGCCCCATTCACATGTCATTGTTGCCCATGTCTAGTATTTTTATGGTGTTGATTAAGAAATCAATGAAAAAGAGGGATTTTTCATCACAACTATGACACAGATACATTGTATATACAATATTAATGTAGAACCTGAAAGAAAAATGAAGAATGATTGATGAAAACTTAAAACTTGTGTCAACCAATTTGTGTACTTTGAAAGAAAATTAGGGTTTATGGTTTACATGATGAATTGATTATGGAAGAAAGTGGGTGTGTGAGTCAAATTTGAGTCCAGAAACCCTCCCATATCATTAAGGCATGTGAATAGTCTATCCATGTCAAATTTTAGTGCATACATAAAAAGTTTGAAAAAAAAACAGCGTTGACCCCATTCACAGGGCATTGTTGTCCGTGTCTAGTCCTAGTACAATTTCCATTCCGTTTTCCTTGTAAAATTCGTTCGACAGTACACACGTCCCCGCATCTAGTACTACAGGGGAGTATTTTTATGATGTTGATTAAGAAATCAACGAAAAAGAGGGAATTTTCATCACAACTATGACACAGATACATTGTATATACATTAATGTAGAACCTAAAAGAAAAATGAAGAAAGATTGATGCAAACTTAGAACTTGCGTCAACCAATTTGTGTACTTTGAAAGAAAAATATGGTTTCAACAAAAATTCTATAGAAAAGAAAAATATGTTCATCGAAACTTCATTGATGCAATACTATGACAACAATATTAATGACATCTATGATCATGATGGTATAAAAATGAAAGAGCTTCTCTTGGTTTAAGGAATAATTTATCCTCTACTGAACAAGGCCAACCACGTGAAGGTGGAAGCTCATATAGCCCCTTTCCTCCCCCTCACATCACTCTCAATTGATCCCCAATACCCAATCTATAAAATAGAAAATAATCGAAAGCAACGTCCTATTAAGATTCATGCATAGAAACTACAAAAACAAAAATTAATGAAGGTACATTAAATTATGTGTTTGTAAATGATATTTTTAGTTTACCACGTACTCTAGTATATTGGCAACTATTTTCAGGTTTCACATAATAATTAAACAACATGTAAAATAGGATATAAAAACGTCGCATAAAACTTAAAAACATGTAATCAAACCATGACATTATAAGTAAATTATTTTAAGAGAATAATTCATACAAATTAAAATATATAGTCACGTACCTAATCCAACCTCAACATCTATGTAATCATCCTTATTTTGTATCTTTATCTTCTTCATCGAACTCGACATCAGTATCATCATCTGGTTCAGAAATGGTGTTGAAAGGAATGATGATATCATCATCATCATCAATGTCATTTTCGAGCATATTTTCATCGACATCATCATCAAGAATTGCAATATCGTCTCATACGCCTGGATCATGATCTTCTTCGTCTTCTTCATCTATCGACCCTGCATGATATTCCGGCTCTGTCTGATCTGGTGAATCATCTTCTTGATCTTCAATATCATCTTCTTCCTATAAACAAGTATACTTAATTGGCCTTCCTCTTGGATCATATCTAACAACAAATGACCAATCCCTCTCACTTAGAACATTTGAGTAAAAGACCTATTCACATTGGCTTGGAAAAACATAGCGATCATGTCCTCTTTCAAACATCTTGTTTTAATCATTGGAAATTTGTTGGCATATTGAATAACAGTTATTTCCTCATCGCGTTCATGCATTTGTAACCTATACCATTTGACATCGAACATAACTAATTTGAAGGAATTAAAGTTACACTCAAGTATATCGTTTAAATACTCATAGTATCTATTTTCATATTCTTCGGGATGTTTGTCACTCCTAGAAGAAGCATTAGTGACCTAGAATACTGTAGTTATCCCACTATCAGAATTTTTCCTGGTTTCATCCAATTGTTTGATGTGAAATTTACGACCATTGCACCACATAGCCTTGTGGTGTTTCAACTGCAATATGCCAGATATGTAAAAGATGCATTGTCAATTAATAAATTAGCATATATATTTATATAACTTGGAAAGTATCTGAAAAATGCAGTACACATGTAATCATATTAATATAATATAAAATAACTGAATAAAATGGGTGAATTTGTTTGCCTGCCCATCTTTCAAACAATATGCTAAATCAATTTCCCTTTGTGTAACATTGGCATCTCTATTATGACGAGCTTCTCTAACCAATTCAGATAGTTGTTGCCATGATAACCTACCTCCATTATGTTGTTTACATCTTTCAATCCATACATTCATCCATTCAAGATTGTTTGCAATGTATAAATGAAACGCATCCCACTCTTGAGCAACTCAATCAAAAAATCATAATTTACCAATATTAAATATTAGTTATAACGTCCATGCAGGTTATAAATATAAATAATTTATGAAATATATTATATTAATATATTAATGAATATGATCATATACACAAAAAACGAAAAATTTATACGTATTATTAATATAAATCTCCACAATTATTAATATATTACCTCTCATTTTATTCATTCTACCTTTCCCCAACAGATGCTCTTGATCTTCAAGTTTTTTGATGGAGTTCACATCCCAAATGCGATCCACTGCATGCATAGTTGGTGCTACTAATTTAGGAAGATACTGACTAATATACACCATAGATTGATATACCATATATCCCTCCACCATAGAACCCTCAGGACATGCTCTTTGTCTAACCAATGCCTTCAATGATTTCAAGTGCCTCTCCACCATCCACATTGACCTT
>ML783028.1:430096-451569 GCA_009831015.1 Picea engelmannii
AGGAATTTCTCTCTTCCAATACTTTATATCATCTTCATGGATTTCTTTCAATGACAACCATCTACATGAGATCATGACAAGAGAAAATAACATGTTTCAACATAATATAATATAATATATTACATTACAAGTAAAACATGTGTCATTAAGTACAACAATAATTTGAAAGAACATTTTGCATATAAATCATAACTACTTACCTCATGTATTTTCCAAGATCATATATAACTTGTTTGACGTTGTTGTCAAAGTCGTTTGGGAGAGATAGCGATAGAACATATTGTAACAAAAAAATGAATTGTTATTTGTTTCGACCAAAGTAGGCAAAAATAAATTAATTAATTAAAAGATGTATAAGGCCAATATATATAAATATGTATACCAAAATTATTACCTTAATGAAGGTATGCTAATCATGTGTTTTTACCCCACCAAACTCACCTTTCTTCGTTAAGTTATTATTTATGTTTGAAGCAAAAACCGTGGGAAATTCAATTCTTTGAATGACCTCTTCTACATCATTGTTTTGTTGCTCTGTTAATAACCATGGAAGGTTATTTTAGTCTAGTCCATCTGATCTATTTGATCGGATCAAACTTCGCATTGCATGATGGGCTTCATGAATGTCGGTACAAATTTTGACAATTTTTTCTTTGTCTCTCCTACCATCTATGATTCACCATAACATTTATGTCACATTATTCCCGATACGCATTGTATCAAATAAATGATCTATTTTTAGCTCCTCACAGTAGGGAAATCTCATGAATTAAGTGGGATAACATTTCATTCCTCGTGGAAGCCCATTATTAATACCTTCATGATGGCGGCCTTCATGAAGCATAAAAGAAATCACAAAAATAATTATCAAATACGATAAAATAAATTCAATGATTAAAATAAACATTCAAAACATTACATGATATACAATACATAAAGAAATTGAGTATTGTTGGTCTCGAGATATGATCGATTTTATGATGTTAATTAGATCCTTTTTGTCGAATGTGTATATGCGCTTTCATGTTTTGAATAAGATTTTTGAAGAATTTTGTGCCAAAACGCTATGATATACACCATGTATGCATAATTCATGTTTTATGTTGATCTTGAGTATAATTCATTATGTTTTTATGTTTCAAAGAATCTAATTCACTTTTTTTGGTGTTACAGAAAAAAATCGCATCATGTTTCTGCTTTCGGTACTCCATTCGGCACTATTACGGACAGCTAATTTAAATCTTAAATTGTGGAAGCATGAAGTGGAATATGAAAATTCAGGCACATGGGTTTTGTGCATAATAGGCCCAATTAGGTCCCAAGCGGGTTGTTTACTGAAATTCTGAATGGGTTAAGAGCAGTTTGCAGTTTGCAATTCTACATCCGGTACCCGGTCCGACACTATGTCCAGCGCCTCGTCCTGCACAAAAACGGTGGGTGATTTGGCGGTTATGGCATTGGCGTCCAGTAGTGGGTTAATCAGAGACATGGGTTTTTCTCGTGCTTATCCCCTCCAGCTACTAAACTCTTGACAACTCGATTTTGGGTTGCTATGATGGGTGATTATTGGCTCGCTTTATTTCGGCAGTTAGGTCACCATTAATGTAATTTGTTATTTTTAGAAGTGGTTTGACCCTCCAGTGGTCAACCTCTTGGTCTGTAAAACCTATAAATACCACTTTGGTGGTCATACAATAGTTAATCAGTAGAATAAATAGTGTGTTAGAGGAAAATACGATTTTGGCTCTGTTTTGCCATTTTCGTTTTTCCAGACTGTGTAAAACCTGCGTTTTTAGTTTTAATGGTGAAATCGTTTTGTTGAAGTTCGTGGTGTTCCTTTGAAGAGTAACCACGACTGTTGGGGGGGGCACCATCAGTCTGGGTAACTATCTTATGAGTTTATTTGTGAATTAGATAGTGTAGATGCATTTTTATTTTATTTCATGTACATGAAATGATATTTTACTTCTTTGTTATTTAATTTGTTGTTTGTGATTTAATTGGTTTAACTTAGTTTTTGCAGTTTATTATGAGGTGTTTTGTTAGTATGCAATGAGTTATTAGTTAATAGAAGCAAGCTTGTGGATTTAGACACTAACCCCGTGTTAGTTAGATGGTAGAATATACTTTCTTCATGTTGAAATAGAAGTTAAAACAGAGTTTTAGGACAAAAATTTAATTCATGCTTTCTTGACAGGGTTTCGGTGGATGGATAGTGATAGTGTTAGTTTTTATTTGCAAATTGGCTATTCAAATGCTATTTAGTCTTTGTTTATCTAGTTATTAGCTAGTTTACTCATTTCATTACTTGTCATATGCTAGAATAGTGTTTAATTTATGTTTATGAGCATTTCCCTTTTTTTGCAATTTGAATTGTTAAGATAGAGCTAGTTTAGTTTATGTTATGCAATTTCTTGCTTAGATTTAGGTTGCAATTTCAAGTTGTGGTTAATTATTGAGTTTAGTGTAGTATGAATTTGCTTCATTATTATAGAATGCAATTGAGTTTATTAGCATAGTCTCGTTATACTGTTGATGATTAATGCATGATAGTTTCTTGCTTTCATAGATAGTTTTATTGTTGTTGTAGGATAGATAGTCTTTTCTTTGATAGATTAGATAGTAGCTTGCTTATCATAGGTTCAAGACTAGTTGTTAATTTCTCTTGCTTTCAATTAAATAGATTTCATTTTTATGAATTAGAAATAGTTTTGGAGTTTGAATTAAGAACATAGTTCACTTGCCTCTTAGGTTAGATAGTTGTTCAATGAGAAGTCTTAATTAGTTTACTTGCAGTAGAAGTTATCTTAGAGTAGTTAGTTGTTTACTTGCTTTAATAGATTAGCTAGTTTCTTTGCTTGTTTACTTGCTTTAATAGGTTAGTTAGTTGTTTTTCTTACTTGTTTACTTGTTTACTTGCTTTAATAGAATAGTTGTTGGCTTGTTTATTTATTTGCTTTCATAGGGTAGTTGCTCATTGAATTTAGGTTGGCAAGTTAAAGTAGCTTGCTTTTGTTATTTGCTTATTGTTACACTTAAATAGTTTTATTTTACTTATTGCTTATTGTTATGAACTAGTTTGCTTTAAATAAGGTTTTCACTTGTTTTTCTAGAACTATCCATCGATCCTTGGTCCAAAAGTACTTAGGTTACATAGTTTAAAGTTGATTAGTTGGGTTTTCTCATTAGATAGATTTGCTTGAATAGATTATCCTTAGATAGCCACTTCCTTAGTTAGACTATACTACTATCATCCCTTCTACCTTTGGCATATATTTTGCTACAACTCTAAGTTTACTTACCCTGGGTTGACAATTTAATTGAGGGTTTTTAGTGTCTTTTTAGTGCATATAGAACACCCATGATTTTTGGCATCGTTGTCGGGGAGTTGTCTCAAGGTAGGAAATAGTTAGGAAATAGATCATTTCTAGAGCTTAGCATTAGATTGGTGGCGGGGGGACTTTAAGACGAGAGGTAAGAACCTGTGCATCTGCTATTGCAGGCTCTCCCAAACCCAATGGTAGTTTTTCTTCTTCTTTTTTCCTTTTTTTCATGAATAGACCTAGAGACACAAAAGGTAGATACATTAAATCTAAGTCAGACCTTTCAACCAAGGTTCCTTCCAACCTTTTTGGGGGAAGGAACGTTCCACTCATAAACTCCCCAGACCGATACCGAAAAATAGGAGTTAGTTCAACCCAAAGAGATAAAATTTTCTCTGAAGAGACTAAGACAGGGAGAATTAAAAAACAGAAAATCGAAGCACCAATAATAGTGGGACAGGAGACAAGACCACTTGAGCCTTCTGCAGAACCAAAAAATACAAACTTTGTTTTCTTACCACCATCAGGAGATCCTAACCTTGTGGACATCATTTTTGTGTGAACCAAGTTTTATCAAATGGAAAGATGAGCTCAGAAGCAACTTTTAGCCTAAGGGAAATTTCTCAAATCCTAGTAATAGCTGGGATATCTTATTCTCAAGAAGAACACATCTTGACAATAGCCAAGAAATTGAATACCTCTCCAGAAATATTAGAAGAGTCAAAGTCCTATGAGCTACAAAATGATTTTCCCTTCCAAAATGTGAAGGAAACTAAAAAATTATGAACTACACCCAGTGGAGAGCAATCATTAAGACCTGAGATTAAGGAGTTCTCAAAATCCATATTATTAGATCCTTTATGTACTTCAGAAATCAATCATCTAGAAGAAGAGGATCTGCATAGCATGATGAAGGAGAGCATAGAAATTATTGTTGATGAACATAGGGATTACATTGAAATTTGGCTTCAAGAGGTCATCGGGCCACAATATTATTCTCTTCTTCAACACCTTCTGATGCCCAAACAATTAGGTTGGTTGGTTCTTCATATCCAGGTAATCACTGCAGTAACTTTTTCATATATGGATATGAGTATTTTTCTTGTCTTGCTCCACACATGGTTACATTGGAAGAGTTCTTACACTTGAATAAATATTTTCCCTTTCTTTTTAGGAAGGGTAGGATAGTAAATAAAAGATGCATGTTGTTAGTTTAGGTTAAAGTCAAATGCAGCCTCATTTTACATTTTATTTTAATAAAATAACTATGAGATACATGTTCCAGTGACTTGATCTCATTGATCTCATTAGTTTTTTATATTTTAGAGTGTGCTTTTTTCTAGAGACTTCTGTAGGTATTTATTTCACCAGGAGTAGACAATTTCAAGGAAATATAAAAGAAAGATTCTTCTTTGAAACATTGCTATACTTGAACCTTGTTGTCTGCTAAGCATCAAATGAATAATGACTTGTTGTAATTAGCCATACCTTTGCAAAAAAAAATCATTTTCTTGAGGCATCTTAAATAGCAGTTTCTCTTGAACCTTCACCACTATATAAGGAAGTGACACTGTAACCAACAATGTTACACATCAAAATTACCGATTGCAATGATGGCTAGTGTCGTCATTATAAATATTTCAAGTGTCGCATATTGGTCGCAAGTGTCGCAAGTGTCATAAACATCATAGTGCCTCTGTCGTCTCTCTAACGAAATCACAAGGACACCAAGACACCTCAAAGACTAGTTTTGAAGAAGAGAAATCAATTGACAAAGAGTACAAACCTTTTGCCATTGGAAAAGCCACTAAAATATCAATTTTCGAAGGGAGCACTCCCCTACCCATTGACAGGGAGCGTTGGCGCTCTATAGCCTCTTCTAGGGGAGCGTTCCAGTGCTTTGTGCCCCTTTTTGAGGGAGCGTTGGCCCTTTTTGGGTGAAATTTGGTTTGTTGGAGAGAATCAAGGGACAATCCCCTCAATATATGAAGGTAGTTGGATTCGAATCTGAGGTCAAGGCATGATCATAGGGGAGATCCACAACTGAAGGAGAGGAATCCTCAACTTATCCCAAAGATCTCTCAAGTGGTTAGGCCTCTCCAAGCCTATATAAGGAGGCCTCCTCATGGTGAAAGGGGGGATGGAGATTGAGAATTACACCAAACTTATGATCCCATAAGTAAGATGCCATCAAATCAATCAATGTAGAATACTTGAGCAAAGGGTTTGAACAAGGAGAACTGGAAGAAGTTGTTGCACCTTCATCAAAGGATTGTAAGTGCTTTTACTTGTTCCTATTAATATATCAATGCTTGGCATGTTTCTTTCAAACTTATGTTTGGTCCCACGTGAGTTTTTATTCAGCAGATAGATCTATATTTTAGCTAATATCAATAGAATAGGAAGTTCTTTGTATCTTTGTTTTTTTCACAGGACCTATCAGGGAGCTCAGGATCAAAGATCAACCTAGACTTTGCAAGGAAAAACGTCATTAATAAGGTACGTATATTTCTTCTTCTCCTTCATATATTAGCTTGATTATATCTAAAATAATTTCAGTGTCCATGTTAAGCACTTTTCTATCTTGGCCTTAGGAGTCTAGAGACCAAGAGGGAATTCGCTTGTCCACAGGAGGATTCACCTATAACAGAAATTGGTGACTCCACTGGGGAGGAGCTCTAATTTTGGTTTCCATTCCCAGATTTTGTTTTGGTCCTTTTTTGTTTTCTTGACCTTCTCCATACTATATTTAATTCTTAGATTAGTTTGATTTCCTCTTTATTTCATCATGATCACCCTGAGCTTGCTTGGAATTTTGGTTTTCTGAGTGTTTTTCTAAGTTTCGAGAGCAAAGCGCTCCCCCTTTGTTGTTGTCAGAGCACTAGCACTCCCCTTTAGCCTTACACAGAGTTTTGGAATGCTCTGGTGGCCCTTACACCAGAGAATTATCCCTTTATGTGAGGAATTCTCCAGAATTTTCATCTTCTGAAGCTATTTCTTCATTTCGGCTTTGGATCAGGAGTTTCATCCTCTCAATTCATCTTGGTAGTGGCCTTCAACACCCTGTTTTCTAAGAATTGATCCTCTTTTGTTTTGAAATTTGACATTTTCTTTCCTTGCCTTGAAGTCACTCTTTGTCTTTGTTGATCTAGAGTTAACTTGTTGTTTTCTTCTAATTTATCTAACTGAGTGGAATCTTTTGTGAGGAAATCCAAAGGTCTGTGAACCTTTCCATTTGATATTTGAGGACAGTTTTCCATCATTTCTCTTTTGTTTGATGTTTTTGGTTCTTGTTTGGAAATTTGCTTATCTTTGTCTTTCTTGTTTATTCACGACGAGAGTGTATTTTTGTTTGTGTGAGGTTTGCTTCTGATTGTTTAATCCTGAAGTCTGATTGACATTAGATGTTTTACATCTGATAATCACTCACACACAAAGTAGAAGGATATTTTTATGATTTTTTTTTAATGTTAGAAGAACTTTTATGAGATTTTTAGCTTTACACCGAATTTGAGTGAGAAACAAATTGATTGAGGACATTGCATCTTAGTGTTTGATAGTGAAAACAAATTTTCTCCTTCCCTTAAATAGACATTCATCGAAAGAAATGATTGCTTATCATATTTTATGTATTTTTTGGGAATTGAGTCATAACACCATCAATTTCACTTCCATACACCTTTTGAGTAAAGAACAACTGCAAAATGAGCGCTAATTAAAAATTATCTAGAACATTTTGTTTTTAGGATCTTCCACCAACATTAGACTAGGATTAGCACTTTGGATTAGGCTGTGAGTACAACTCTCCAAAGTTTTCAAAAAAAAACATTAGCATCCTGCGATAGGGAGAGTCAAATTCAATTGTCATATAGGCTTTCTGGGATCCCCCTCTCACACAGGGGTTACGCACAAGGTCACATTCGGGAGAATTACAGGGATTATCCCTCTGTGGTTCGATTGTTTGTATTGGTCGGATCGTATATTGGGGGTCACTTGAGGGTATACCCAAGATTATGTGTAGGAGCCTCTCGAGTTGATTTCGGACTTGTTATCTTTCCCATACGTTTCAGATCGGACTATCGACTGTACCCGCCTAGGGGTTGACTGCAAGTTGGTGTCCTTAGTTGCCATAATATTTAGGTACTTACACGAGGTGACGATGAAGGGAAGTCTTCATTGTACCTAGAATAGACAGTGGTCAAACTCGCTCAGGATCATAAGAAAGTCTCCATTGTAATTGTTCCACCATATCCTAGACCCTTCTTGACTTGATCACATAACATTGGATTTCATCACCAATTAGTACGATCATCGAGAGAAGTTTTGTTTTCTTGGTTTTGATTCCTAGATTTTATTAGCATATGTTGTTTCTTTTCATTAGTTGGCCCTAGATTTTCAACGTGTGTTGTTATTCTCCAAGATTGATATTGTAGATGATAAAGGTCTTCGTCGATTGCGTAGGATGTAAGGGCTACCTCCAGAAGGCTACCAACCCTTACCTCCTAACCCTCCAGAATAAAACTACCGTGGAGAGGTAGAAAATCAATCTAACGTTGGGAGTGTTGTTGCTCCTCTGTTAGACAATCCAAAAGGCACTTTGACTACAGTTTAAAATCCCACTCCTCGCACTGCATCTGTGACAGAAACCTCTCTCAAACCACTTTTTCTTCGTTTAGACTCCCTTGGGAACGTCATAGACGAAGAGGTCCCATGGTTACCTGAGAGAGATTTTACCAAAACATATATGGGATCCATAGAACCAATATTTGGTGATGAGTATAGGACTCCTATTCGTCCTACCACTGCAGTAGATGAAAATCCCACACATGCTCGTTTTGTAAGGAGGACTTCATCAGGACACGATCTCTATGAGAATTTTGAATCCATTCGACAACCCTTTAATCCTCATGACCCTCCTGTTGAAATAGGACCATCCGGTCAAACTATGAATCACCCCATCGATCAGGTCATTAACCCTACTATTATGTCATCACAAGTCCATCCTAATGTTGGACTCATCACCTCTACTCATTCCCAAGGAACTTTGATCCCTACCCCCACTTTTACAAACTTTCACTCTACAGCTCCACATGTTTCGCACGATCTTGTTGGGACATCTTTTCACCAGAGAATGCAGACCCTTTCCATCCAAATACAACCGACTGGAGGGAAACCACCATCTAGCGGACCTATCCCTCCTGGAAGACCACCATCCTATGGTGGACCTACCCCTCCCGAGGAACAACCCCTTTTTCATGTTCCTCCTGGAGGGAAACCTCCCTTTTCTAGCCATACCCCGATCATTAATCCACCGTTGGCAGGGGGCAACCTTCGTTTGTTGGAAACCCTTCACAATCCTGGGGAGTATCTTCGAGAGGCACATTTACCCAACCCCACATTTGGGGGCACTCATATCATAACCCACAAGGAGGATTATCAAATCCTATTCCTTCTGGTCCATCTTATGGACAACCTTATTTGGGCATCCTAAACACCACCTGGATTCCTCAAGGACAACAACCTTATCCTTCCCAAGGGTCTAATTTTTATCCTCCCCACGGGCCTATTGTGTATCTACCTCTGGGATATACTTCTTACCTTCCTCAAGGGAAAAATGTTTATCCTCCTTATGGGCAAGCAAATCACCCGGCTTATAATGCTCAGAACCCACCGGGTTATGAAAATGTTTCTCAGCCATCATCGAATCTTGCTTATCTTGGTCAACAAAAACCATATGTAGGAGGACCTACTGGTTACAATTATCCACCTAACCCAGTTTATGGTCCTGCTGGTGTTCCTATGCCACACCAGTATCATCCGCAAGTTAACCAACAACTACCTTTCCTTGTGACTCTGGATCTCCCAGACTTGTCTCGGTTAACCAATGATCCTATTTTTAATTCATCGGTTTGGCCAATTATTCCAGCAAAAATTACTTCTGATATTCTGAAATTTGACGGAAAACCTGGAGAAGATCCAAATAACCATGTGATGAATTTCCATTTGTGGTGTTCATCAAACTCCCTCATGGATGATTTTATACGTCTATGTATTTTCCAGCGAACACTTACAGGCTCTGCAACAAAGTGGTATATTGAACTCCCACATGCTTCTTTTCATGATTTCGACTCCCTTGCCATGTCTTTCCTCATGCACTTTCAACTACCTATTCGCTATGAGACGGGTACTGAACTCTTGACCTCCCTTCATCAAACTGACTCTGTGCATATCTCTGACCATATTCATGAGTGGAGACGACGATGAAGGATGATCAAAGAAATCATTCCTGACCAATTATTGGTGGAGTGGTTTACTAAATCAATTTTACCCTCGATTGCTCGTGATGTTGCTATGGGTGGCATAGTCACCAAGGAAGAAACCATTTCTCATGCTCAGTACTTAGATTTGGTTTATTCATAATCTAGTACTTTGTATGAGTTGCTTTCGAATGTTGCTCGAGCTAATGCCGGCCCATCAAAGCCGTCATCATCATCTCATGTGGATAGTGTTATTGGTTCCGTAAAAAATCAATCTACTTCCCAGTCGACCACACTCTCCTCCACCTCCCCCCAAACTCAAATTTTTGAGGTGAATCCAGTTCAATCTACCCCTTCACAACAATCCGGAGGTAAGAAGAAGACAAAAAATAAACTAAAAAATACTAATAACAATGAACAACTGAAAAATCAATCCCAAACACCTGCTACCGAAAAGAAACCATAGTGGAAACTGAAATTCCCATGTATCATTTGTGGTGAAGATCATTACACTCGAGACGGTCCACATCACGATGAAGTGGCCAAATTTTTCCAGGGAAATTCACAACCCAATGTGCTTACTCGGCCTTTTCCAGAACAATAATCCATGGTTTCTCAAACCCCCTCTCCTGGGGGCAGTTCTAGCCATCCTCATGATGAGGCCTCGACAAGTGCCCATATTTATATGTTTAATGGGATTAATTTGACCACTCACTCTAAGACGTACAACACACCAGCTAAACCTGACAAAGCCAAGGTCACTAACGGTTCTTTACCGGATCCATCAACATCCTCTGTTAGTCCTTTGTATACACCACTTCACATTGAGAAACCTATGTTCGACTCTATATTACGCCCTCCTAATAGTATTATCCATAAATCTACCTTTAATCCTAGTTCACGTGCCACTCAAAAATACAACATTGTTAAATATTTGGCTCAAGCAGCATGTGCTATGTCTGTGCTAGAAGTTCTACAGCACTGCCCCAGTCAACGTAGAACGCTCTTGGTTTCTATTGGCAATGTTGATACTGATTCGTCCAACAATATCATGTTTAACCTCAATGATTATACATCCCGACTCTCCCATCAACTTGCTTTCCAAATTGATGTTGTTGTTCACAATCAACAAATTCATCGAACTATCTTGGATGAGGGAGCCTCTACTTGTGTCATGTATTTAGCATGTTGGAAAGGTTTAAAATCACCCACACTTAACAAATCCACAACGATGTTATGTGCATTCGATGGGCGAGGTTTTCATCCCCATGGGATTTTACAGTCCTTGCTCATCCATTTGGGTGGCAAAACCATCACTGTTGATGTTGAGGTGGTCGATGCTCCCATCGATTACAACTTATTACTTGAAAGAAGTTGGTTTTATGCTATGACTGTCATTGCCTCGTCGGTGTTTCGATGTGTACAATTTCCTCATCAGGGAAAAATTGTCACTGTCGATCAGTTAGATTTTTGTACACTTGATGCTCATGCTCCCGCTACCAACAATATTCCATTCTTGGGAGATCACAAGATCATGTATGAAAGCGTTGGTGTTGGCTTGTTGAAATATTCTAGCCTTATGGGTGCCTTTCCTACACCACTTCCACCGACTACACATCATATTTCCACCGTCGATATGATTTTGACCATGACTTATCAATCTTTGGAATCATCTGACTCTTGGATTTTACCTAGTCCTTTGGAATTTGATGCACTAGGTGACATTGTGCCACTTACTCCAGTCAAAACCTCATACGTTGCTATCCAATCCACCTCTCCCTCCTCGGATGACCAACATCTCTTGGCACCTGACAGTTATTTGATGCCATCGTGGTTAAATTCCTTGTCGTCTGCAATCAACTACATTTCCCCAATTTTTCCCTTTGATGAATTTATTATGGAAATGTTGAGCATTGACGAGCTACCTAGGACTGATAACCATCATCAATCCTGTTTTCTTCCCCCTCGTGAAGAAATTCGAGAAGATATGCACTCTATCTTCCCTCCTGATGTTGATTTTTCATCATCTCCCATGACTTCAACTTCCGATGATTTGGATCCGGTAGTTGACATGGTGATCTATTTGGTAGGGCTATTGGACCCTGATCTCCTTACCCCTGTTGCGGCCCTCGACATGTTCTCCTTCCAGAGTGATTTTCTTCCATCCATTGAATATCTCTTGGAAGCCATGATCGAGTTTTGTCCCTTGACATGGTGTCTTTCCAGAACGTTATCCTCTTGGAAGACATGATCAAGGAGAGTTCACGAGCATAGTTTGTCTTCTCTATAGAAATCTCATTTAAAAATGAAATCGAGGTCATGAGCACAATTTCTCTTCTCTGTAGCAAGATCGTTAAAAAATGAAACAGAAATCTAGGGATTGAACCCGGAGCCCTGAACATAGTTATTTTCCTGTGTCAAGCTCGTTAAAAAATGAAATAGTCACCTCTCTTGTTGAGTCGAGTCCTTCGTTAGGTATCGTATTTTGAACCTTCAATTTATCCAACCTTATCATTTTTCTCCATCCAGTAGAGAAATTGGTGACAACCTCAAAGTCAGTGAATGAATTGAAGTTTGGGGGGCATGTCTTCAGCCTTTGATGATCATTCTGGAGTTAAGTCACTGGCTCTCAAGTTGGGGGCATACCGATCTTAGTCTTTTTTCTTTCTCGTGCTTGTAAATACATGAGAATTCAACCAAGCAACCTTTTATCTCTTTTTCGAGCTCACATGGATATACAAAAAAGGAACCCCTTGGAGTCATCTTTAAGCTCTTTTCAAACTCTCTAAACATGAAAAGATTGTTGAGTGATATTGCTTCCTTTCCCACTCATTAAAAGGTTTGAAAGGGCGTCTTTCGAGTGATAATTTATCTCTTTTTCGGCCTCGCGAGACTAATATTATGAAAAAGGACCACATTGGAGTCATCTTTAAGTTGTTTTCAGACTCTCTAAATATGAAAAACCATCGATTTTACCTTCTCTAGACTCGTTAAACAATCATACATTGAACGGACCATATGGTATTGAACCCTTACTTCTTCCAGTTTTTTAAACAAAGGAAGAGGGACTTAGCAAAGGTGAGTTATATCAAGCATGTGTTACCCTCCTCGAGCTCGTTAAATTAAAAATATGTACTCTTCTATCTGGATGGGGGGGAAATTGAAAGAAGAAAGCCAAGTAGATTTTGAGAACACTACCAGTAACTCTTACGGTCACCCTTGAACATGGCACTTTGTCTTTGCACACATTTTAATCCACTGAACCTCTGCATTGAGCCAATCCTCTGAGTTTCTTTTACTCCTTTGGGTCACCTGACGAAAATCACAACATCCACTGCATCATCAAGTTTTGGTCCATGTCACATTTTTTTTGTTGTGCCTCAGTGTTCAAGGGAAGTATCTGCCCCGAGAGTCAGCCATCACAAATATCCTATTTCAATACCTGTGTCAGTCCATGTTCATTTGATCCACCAATTACATATCTATGTTTTTTTCGTGTCGTTGATGGGGGATACATCAAGGCCCTCCTTCGACGAGTCTATTCCTGTCGACTTCAGCACATTATCCAGGAGTTATACTTAGAAACCAGTTAGTACTTTGGGACCTGCATGCCTCAATGGCAGGCCTCCTCATGTCCAACAGTGGGTTTACATCATTGACCCCTGATCGGATGATTCCACGGATGTTCGACTTCATCTCATCCATTCACATTCATTGGAATGTACTAGAGTACCTTGGGAATCATTGACATAAATGGTGATCTCCCTTTCACTTGTTAACAGTTTACCTCATTGATCGATAATCAAGTGGTTTCTACCATGTTTGACATTAGGACATCTATTCACATGGTTAGATTCATACTACATCGGGATCGGTAAGAATACGTTGGGTTGAGTCATCACTCTTATACATACTTTTCCCAGGTTGCGACAGAGTTTCTCTTGAACTATGGCACATACATTGTTACATAGATCCACTTTGTATTGGTTGTGGTTATGTCTTGTCATCTCGTAGATCCACTGTGTATTCTTTGTGGCTACGATTAGTTCAAGTCATAGGTGTATAGATCCACATTGTATCTTCGGTGGCTATACCTTTTATCAATATCATTATGGATCCACAGTGTATTCTATGGCGGCCATACCTGAAAAATTATTTATCACTCAAGAATAGGTATGCCTACCTTGGGTTTGAAACATGTCATAATATTTGTTTGATGGTTGTGTGCATATTTTTTCGGTCTCTCTGTGTCCATACCCTTGCTCGAAAAATTATACAAAGTACTTCAGTCATCATCGTCTTGTGACTTCGTACTTTGGGGGGCAATCTGTTACACATCAAAATTAATCATTGCAATGATGGCTAGTGTCGTCATTATAAATATTGCAAGTGTCGCATATTGGTCGCAAGTGTCGCAAGTCTCGTAAACATCATACTTCATGTGTTTTCTCTCTAAAGACATCACAAGGACACCAAGACACCTCAAAGACTAGTTTTGAAGAAGAGAAATCAATTGACAAAGAGTACAAACCTTTTGCCATTGGAAAAAGGCACTAAAATATCAATTTTGGAAGGGAGTTGATGCAGTAGCATCCCTCACGTCAAGCGAGCCAGCATGGAAGCGGAAGACAGTTGGAAGGCGTCCAGCACAAATTTTTGAAAAACACCTTGAAACTGTTGCGCGAACATTAAATGAGGAAATTTATGGAGTGCCTTTGTATATTGTAATCAGACCTTGAGTGCCCCGCTCTCATCTGAAGTACATAGGAGGCATTTAAGCTAGTTAATGAAAGTAGGTAGAATTGAATTCATAGATTACACAGTTTTAGAAAGAAGGAGGGAAAACGGATATAGACACCCTCATTGTATATTGTAGCATTAAGCATGATTATTGAAGCAGGAAGAGAACAGGAGAATAGCAGAGAACTGTAGAAGAACATCCATGTATAGATCTTGAATTAATAGAAGAAGTTGATTCAAATCCATGGTTTTGTGTCTGTTCTCTGTGTGTTGATGTTAAATGATGTGCTCATGAGTGTTTGTTTTCCTGTTATGCATTTTCTTTATTGTTGTGTATGTGATTTCATGTTTGAGTTTGAAATCTGAGGGGAAGAAGAAATGAGTTTCAATTGTTTCTCTATCTGAGTGAGGATTCCTGCAAGGAGTGCAGTCGAAAACATCCGCAAGGAGTGCGTTGACGGAGGCTCAGGTAGTTTAACTCTTGTTCTCGTTCACTCAGAAGTGAAATTAGGTTATTGGATTCGTGCCAGGGGTACGCAGTTTAAAGGAGAGTCTCAGTTGTGAATCTGAGCAAAAGCTTTGAAGGACTGATGTTGCAGGTGTGCACAGGGTCGAAGAAACTCAAACACTCGAAGTGTTTGCAGGTTGCCGCAAGGAAGGCGTGCAAAGGGTTCTCTTTTTTCTAAGAGACTGAGAAGTTGGAGAAATCTCAAGAGGGATAAAACCTTCAGAACCTAAGGAAGGGTTGCACAGGGAGTTCTTGTTGTGGAGCATCAAAAAACCAGTGTTGCAGGGTTTCACGTAGGAGGACGAGTGAGTGTAGAGGGACACTTGGTTATTTTCAAGAAATCCTCAAGGAGGAAGAAATTGACAATCAGGATCTCGTGGAGGGGATTCGTGAAAAATCCTCCAGCCATCAGATCCACCAGAGTAACGAGGAGGTTACGGCCACACCAGGAGGTTAAGCTCGGGAGGATCGTGAGCCATAGGATCGTTGTTGGGTTGCCCGTCAGTCGTTCGATCAGGCAGAAGTTGCACTGGGGTTAAGTCCTAGTGAGCAGAGGAAAATATCAGAGAGCCATCAGGATATTGGAGCATCAGGGTTTCAGAACTCAAGAGACCCGAGATCTTTCAAGTCTCGAAACACCGACGAAGTCCTAGCCGTGGATCTCAGGGCGGACACGCGTCAGAAGATCCAAGAGGAGTCGGGGTTCGGCATTTCGGGAATACCGGGGACAAAGAAAATGTTGCATCATCAATCGTGATCTCGTGATGTCCGAAAAGGTGATGAGGGGATAGTGACGTGGAAGAGACAACCCTCACGTGCATCGGGAATCATCGTTTCCTGATTCTTTGGAAACATAGCAGCGGGAATCGTGAAACTTTGAAACGCGATTTCCCGACAAATCAAAGGAACGGTGTGGGGCCACAGTGGAATTAGTGGAGGACAGGTGGCGTACCGTATCGGGTTTCGGGAAAAGGTAAGTCTTGAAAACATTGGTATTAGGATTCGCGATCCCGCGAAGTCCGACGTCCCAACAAGGAAGTCGTCTATCAGTGTTTGGGTCATCGGGATATCGAGGATCCTAGTGACAAGGTGTTTATGCATTTTGGAATCGTGAACCGTGAAACCCCGATGAGGAATATGACTGTGGTCATATAAGGAGCGGTCGCGTGGACAAAAGACTTAGCCCGGGAGGCTGAGGCAGCAGGGGAGTGTATCGGTGTATCGGGGATCGGGGGTCAGTGAGGTGAGTTGTTTTGGACATCACAAATGTCGAAATCCCGATAGGAGGAACCCCGATAGCAAAGTAAAAGGTCAGCGTTGACTCGCATCAGATTTCGGAGAATCGTGAGGCACGAACGCGTGACCACAGGACTCGCAAAATCGCAAAGTCCAATTTCTCGATCATTAAGGGAGATCTGTTGGAGAGTTGTTGTGGGTGTGGAAAATTCCAAATAGGGAATTAGAAGAGCTTTCAATTCTTCGGGTCAAGGAAGGAGGAGGTCCTGTGAGCGGACGTGCCTGAGGGTGCGCCTGCGTAAAAGTGGTATCAGAGCAAGAAAAAATATTTGCTTTCTGTAGAAGAGAAGAAGGAAATTCACCATGCCACCAAGGAGACGGGATAGACAGTCACCTGATCCAGAGGAAAGAGAAAACCCAAGGAGAAGGGGTAGGCAAGCACAGAATCCAGAAATGGAAAGAGAGATATGTGATCTACGAGCTAGACTCGAAGATATGGAGACACCGCAAAGACGCACAGCCAATGCGGGGGATCTTAGCGATTCAGAGGATGAAGTTGAAGCTGAACATGGGGAAGAAGTCACAGCCAAGGATGCAGCCAATGAACGTCTAATCAAAGCTATTACACGAATGGGTGCAAAAACGAAGATGGACATTCCAGTTTATGAGGGGAATATGGATGCGGAAGAGCTTCTAGATTGGATTAGAGATCTGGATACATACTTCGATTATGAAGATGCCGAAGAGGATAAGAAAGTCAGGCATGTTGTCACGAGATTGAAGGGACATGCAGCATTATGGTGGGATGAGCTACAAGAAAATAGACGCTGCAAGGGCAAGCAGAAAATTAAAAGTTGGGATCAAATGATTGCAAAGATGAAGGCAAAGTTCATCCCGAGAGATTATCAAATCACTCTGTTCAGGAGGATGCATAACCTGAGACAGAAGTTGATGACAGTAAAAGAATACATAGAGGAATTCTATCAACTGAACATCAGGGCAGGTCATCGGGAGAGCGATGATGAAAAAGTTGCCAAGTATATGAATGGCCTGAGATGCGATATCCAGGACGAGATGAGCATGGCGACCATCTGAATGGTGAAGGATGCCTATCAAATGGATTTGAAAGCTGAAGAGAAGCTGAGCCGTAAGCAAGGTCAGCGAGGTCGTGGCAGGATTCAGCCCAAAGGCAAATCGGTTGCCCAAGATAAATACCAGAATCCCGAGGACGACTAGAAAAATCCTCAGACTAGAACCGAGAGAGGTGGAAGTTCACAGCGAGGCCATCATGTTGAACAGAGAGGGAAACATACAGATCAGAGTGGAGGATACGATGATAATAACATGTTTCCTCGTACCAGAGGTAGAGGAAGAGGAAGAGGTGGATTAATCACATGCTTCACGTGTGGAAAAAATGGGCACAAGTCATTCGGTTGTCCATAGAAAAAGAAGGATGGAGGAGAAGCTCACATCACCAAGGCACAGAGGCGAGATGTTGAAGCGGAATATGCAGAAGGCAGAAGGTCATTGATGATGCGTAAGGTTCTCTTAACATCCAAGAAGGAGGTGGAGGACTCGGCTCAAAGAAACATACTTTTCATAACTGCTTGTAAAACCAAGGACAGGGTATGCAAGGTTATCGTGGATAGAGGAAGCACAGATAATCTCATTTCAACCAAGATGGTAGAGAAGCTAGAGCTGGAGACGATTGATCACCTGAGTCCATACAAAGTTTCATGGCTACAGAAGGGACATCAGGAAAATGTCACTAAACAGTGTTTAGTTGAATTCAAAATAGGAGGGTATAATGATAAAATAATCTGTGATGTTATTCCTATGGATGTCTGTCATTTATTGTTGGGCAGACCATGGCAATATGACAGGAACGTAATTCATGATGGGAAGATGAATATGTGTACTCTAGAGAAGAATGGGAGGACACACATGTTGCTTCCAATAAAAGATAAGGAGGTAAAACCAGAAGGGAGAAATATTGTACTTCTCATGAGTGGGAAGGAACTTCTTACGGAGGTGAAGAAGAAAGGAGATCCACATTTCTTTGTGGTCAGGAACTACTGGAAGAGTTCGCTAACATCGTGGTGGACAAATTACCTCATTCGTTGCCACCGATGAGGAGTGTGAGTCATCATATAGACCTCATACCAGGAGCTATTTTTCCGAATAAATCCGCGTACAGGTTGACGCCGCAAGAAATGAAGAGGTCAAGAAGCAGGCCCAGGAGCTGCTAGACAAAGGATTGGTCAAGGAAAGTTTGAGCCCATGTGTCGTTCCAACGGTACTCAGTCCAAAAAAATATGGAGGTTGGAGAATGTGTACCGACTCAAGGGCGATCAACAAGATACCATTAGGTACAGGTTTCCATTGCTGCGGATGGATGATTTAATGGATTTCTTGAGCGGAGCAAAATACTTTTCAAAGGTTGATCTGAAAAGTGGGTATCACCAGATTCGCATGAGGGAAGGCGATGAGTGGAAGACGACCTTCAAAAACCAACGAAGGACTGTATGAATGGCTTGTCATGTCATTTGGCTTGACAAATGTGTCGAGTACCTTTATGAGGTTGATGAATGAAGTCCTGAGGGAATTCATCGGGAATTTTTTCATTGTGTATCTGGATGACATATTAATTTTCAGCAAAACAAAGGCAGAGCATCTGAAGAATTTAGCTACAGTAATGAAGAAGCTACAGCAGGAGAAGTTGTTGATTAACATGAGGAAATCTTCATTTATGAAGAAAGAACTCATTTACTTGGGATTTATTATATCTGCGAATGAATTGAAGATGGATCCAGATAAGGTGGAGGTAATTAAAAATTGGCCATCACTGAGAAATATTTTTGAGGTGAAGAGTTTTCATGGATAGGCTAGTTTCTATTGGAAGTTCATCAGAAATTTCAGTGGAATTAGCGCAGAAATGATGGACACAGTGAAGAAAAGACATAAATCTTTTCACTGGACTCAAGAGGAGGAGAAGAGTTTCAATTTGTTGAAACGAAAGATCATGGAACAATCGGTTCTAGTGTTGTCGAATTTCCAAAAGACGTTTCAAGTAAAATTTGATGCAAGTGGGTTTGCAATAGGAGCAGTCTTAAGTCAATATGACAAACCAATTGCATATTTCAGCAAGAAGTTGAATGAGGAAAAAGAAAAGTACTCCAGTATGATAAGGAATTCTATGCCATCATACAGGCATTGAAAAAATGGAGGCACTATTTGGTTCCAAAGGAATTTGTTTTATATAGTGATAACCATGCATTACAATTTGTGACTCAACAGGAGAAGTTGAATCAAAGGCATGTTAAGTGGGTCGAATGCATGCAGAATTTCACTTTTGTAATTAAGCATATTTTGGGTACTACTAACAAAGTGGTTGATGCTTTGAGAAGGAAATGTTTGTTGATGCAGGAGTTCAAAGTCAAGGCATTAGGCTTTGATGATCTCAGGGACATGTATGCAGATGATCAGGATTTTAAAGAAACATACGGAGAAGTTGAGAACCCAGTTCTCAGAGACAGAAGCCAGTGGATAGAGTACGTGATCCAGGAAGGATTGTTGTTCAAGGGAAATCGGTTGTGTATTCCAAATTGTTCCATGAGGGAGAATCTATTAAAGGAAAAACACAGCGGAGGATTGGTCGGACACTTTGGTCATGATAAGACTTTCGCGAAGCTGAGCGAGTCATACTTTTGGCCAGGGATGCATTCAGAGGTCAAGAAGTTTGTGAATAGATGCAGAATTTGCCAGCATTCAAAGGGAAGAAAGAAGAATTCAGGATTCTATCAACCATTACCCATACCCGAGAGGCCGTGGGATGAAATTAGAATGGATTTTGTATTGGGATTGCCAAGGACGCAAAGAGGATTTGATTCTATCTTTTTGGTAGTGGATAGGTTTTCCAATATGGCACATTTTATCCCTTGCCAGAAAACCAGTGATGCGACTCACATCGCAAATCTATTTTTCAAAGAGGTCGTTCGACTTCACGGCTTACCCAGAAGTATAGTTTCAGACAGAGATACAAAGTTCGTGGGACATTTCTGGAGGACACTGTGGAAGAATTTGGGGACTAACTTGATGTTTAGTTCTGCCTATCATCCTCAGATGGATGGGAAAACAGAAGTGGTGAAAAAAAGTCTGGGAGAATTGCTAAGAAGCTTGGTGATAGAGCACCACAGCTAGTGGGATAGTATATTGTCGCAGGCAGAGTTCACATATAATGACTCAGTGAACAGGAGCACAGGCCAAAGTCCATTTCAGATTGTGTATGGCATGCAGCCGAGAGGAGTTTCTAAATTAAGGAATTCGGAATAGACTGCGACTAGGAGCTCAAGTGTCGAAGAGTTCGCAGAGGCGATGAAAGAACTTCACGGCCAGGTGAAGCAGCGACTGCTAGATTCAAGTCACGAATATAAGCACAGAGCCGACCAGCGGAAGAGACAACTTCAGTTCGAGGTTGGTGAATTAGTTATGGCACATTTGAGGAAAGAGAGGTTCCCGAGGGGAACATACAATAAATTGAAAATCAAGAAAATCGGGCCATGTAAGGTCTTGAAGAAATTGGGGGAAAATGCTTATGAGATCGAGTTACCGGATGGGATCGGAATATCTCTGATATTCAATGTCGCAGATTTATATCCATATAAAGCTGAGGACGAAGGAACAGAAGGTGAACAACTAGAGGTTCAGTGGCAGAAGCAGATGCCAGTTGCAGAGAAGCCACAGATGGAAAAGATACTAGACAAACGAGTGGGTAAGAAGACCAGGAGGAAAGAATACTATGAGTATCTGGTCAAATGGAAGGGCCATCCAGTGGAATATGCCAGCTGGGAGAATGAAACAGAGATACAGAAACATGGATATACCATGCAGGAGCTCATGGACAGGAGCCCATGAAATTTTTCAAGAGAGGGAGTATGATGCAGGAGCATCCCTCACGTCAAGCGAGCCAGCATGGAAGCGGAAGACAGCTGGAAGGCATCCAGCACAAATTTTTGAAAAACACCTTGAAACTGTTGCGCGAACATTAAATGAGGAAATTTATGAAGGAGCGCCTTTGTATATTGTAATCAGACCTTGAGCACACCGCTCTCGTCTGAAGTAGATAGGAGGCATTTAAGCTAGTTAATGCAAGTAGGTAGAATTGAATTCATAGATTAGGCAGTTTTAGAAAGAAGGAGGGAAAACGGATATAGACACCCTCATTGTATATTGTAGCATTAAGCATGATTATTGAAGCAGGAAGAGCACAGGAGAATAGCAGAGAACTGTAGAAGAACATCCATGTATAGATCTTGAATTAATAGAAGAAGTTGATTCAAATCCATGGTTTTGTGTCTGTTCTCTGTGTGTTGATGTTAAATGATGTGCTCATGAGTGTTTGTTTTCCTG
>ML783028.1:453979-467521 GCA_009831015.1 Picea engelmannii
GCCCCAATTAAGGGGTAATGAGCCAATATTAGGGCTTAACAAAGTTCTTTGTATATTTTTTTGTTTCACGGGACCTATCAGGGAGCTCAGGATCGAAGCTCAGCCTGGACTTTGCAAGGACAAATGTCATTAATAAGGTACATATCTTTATTCTTCTCCTTCGTATATTAGCTTAATTAGATGTAAAAGGATGTCAGTTTCCATGTTAAGCACTTTTTTGTCTTGGCCTTAGGAGTCTAGATACCAAGATGGAATATGCTTGTCCGCGGGAGGATTCACCTGTAACAATCAAGCTTAGAGGTCTCTCGTACAGTTTCTCCAAGAAAATCGAGTGAGTAAAGTATATTTATTAAGGAGTAACAAGGAGGTCTGATTAGTTATTATCCATGGAAACATCACAATAACTTACAAAATAAGAAAGTGAGTTGAGACTAGAGATACATTTTTGTTATTTCTCAATGGTACCATCCACTACACACTAAATAGCTTGATTATATCATATCTTTATATAGGCCAAGGCCGCTTAAGTACCTCTTACATCAGGACAATCACTAAGGAATATAACGGAAATTCATCCTCTAACATAAATACCATCCCAATTAAAAAAAAATGTTTTCAGAGTTGTCCCCCCATCCTCTTGCATAAAGCAATCTTATACTAAAATATTAAAAGATGGAGGGTCGGTCTTTGAGGTTGTAAGAGGCTATCCCGTTGGGATATTGAACAAGTATGTTGGCAGTAGGTACCGGCATGTGGTATGACTAGGTAAACCCACTGAAGTATTGAACAGGCTTGATGGAAATGGGGCATTCTAGCTAGCGAGGATGATAATCTGACAAAAAATAAATTTAAACTTGTCCTGATGTACGACATTACTTGTAGACAAAGATGACATGAAGTATGTATGGTTAAGCTAAGGTTAATGAACTCCATAAAATTTCCATTGGGAACTAACTCTGAGACTATCTTGAAAATATCTTTCCTACCTCTTCTTGTCTATATATAGGATCTCGTATCCTATAGGTGGGGCCATCTTCTAACCATCTCGTCAGACCAATCTGTGAAATTTATATTTACACTTTACAAACTGTAAATCTTCGGCTATCAGGAGAACTGATTGGTTTCCTATACTTTTGATTGTGAGGTGTCACAATACTTAGGTGTGGGGGAGGGGTTCATGAGTTGACAGATGATCCTTGCCTAAAGAAGTAAATCTTTGTAAAAAAATTGTATTATTTTCATGATACAAGTTAATTACATTCGCAGTCATTTTATTTTGAAGTGCCAAACTCCTGTGTGCTATAAATTGTTGTATATGTCCTTAACAGACCACTTTGTTGGTTTATTTTTTTTACAGGTTGTTCATTGTAGGTTTGACATTACATTTTTGTTACAGGTTGTTCATTGTAGGTTTGACATTACATTTTTGTTACAGTTTGTTCATTGTAGGTTTGACATTACATGTTCTATGCAAGTGGATTGAGTGAGCATGGTGGAAAAATCAACAACAATAGAACACTCTTAGCCTGCCTCAACTCCTATTCACTATGTTTGTGGCCTCTAAGGAATCAATTTCCTCAGCCACAAAGCTCCCAAGAGTTAGAGACCATTGATTTAAAAACCACCAGTTGCCAAGAGCAAGCTATAACAGGGTTTTCAAAACCGAACTTCAGAACATCTCTAGAGCTAAGGGATACTCCAAGGAGTGGATAAAAGGGGAGCTAATCAACCCTCTCATAGTCATCACCAAAATGATTACATGTGAAGGTAGATATTCCATCTTTAAATCCTGTCCATTTCAATTATTAGCTCACTTTCAGTTCAATAATCCATTGTAACTTTCCCTTTTACTTCTTGAAGAGTCTAGAGAAGATGTCTTCCCAAGTGAGGAAGGTTGTAACCAATCCCCAAGAAGCCTATTGTTAACCCCCCTCTAAAAACAGTAAATACCAAGAAGCCTATTTCTAATTAATGGCATGAGGACGTGCCATATCTTCAGTCTAGGGGAAGTTTCCTGAGCTAAAAATTCTAATCATTGCCCATTTGTATAGCAAACCCATGAGAAGAGGAAGTAGGATTTCTGTCAAAATTTTGTCATACTGTCTTTTTACAAAGTCTTAGGATATTATATCAGAAATTGTTTGTATTGGTATGCTAAATTATATACTGCTGACATCATTGTGTGTTTTATAAGCTCCTATGCATTTTTATGTTTATGCTATAGAAGACTACTTATACTTAACTACTCTTTGTGACAAATACAGAGCGATTACAACTGCTAAATACTTATTGTCATATGTATTCCAAGCTTATGAAAAGAGGATCAGTTGTTTGAATTGTTACATATTGATGATAGGAAATAACAATTCTCCTATTCACCATGCCTACCAGTACAAACCAAGCCTTTTGTTAGTATATGTCAGTTATGTCAGTCACCAATGATCAATTTTACTCTTTCATGTGATTGATAGGGTTATTAGGCCAAATTGTTATATTTTCAAAATAAAATTATCAAATAAAATTTGACATTTCTTGGTTGTAAAATGGTCATTGGTGTGTCTAGGTTTCATTACTACTCCCTCCACTCATCCAAGGTCATAAATTTTCATCATAGTCATGTCATCATTTCTTGTCATAAATTTTCAAATGATTGTCTTGGTCAAAGTTATACTTTAAAATTGGTTTATGAAATAAGGAAGATGAATTTGACAATATTGAAAGAGATTTTTGTCAATAATATAACAAGGAACAAAATCCTCCTTCAGTTTGTGCACAAGTGTTATCATTTGAGATAAATTCCCCAAATACAGTCGCTATTGGAGGGTTTCTGCACATTTGGACAGTTTGACTTCAAGTCAGTTTTTCATAGGGTTAGAGAAGGAATTTGCAGTGCTTGATGGTTCCATCGTGTAGAAGACATCATAAAATTTCCAACCATACCACTTTAAGCCCAAAAATCCTCTGAGAAGGCCTCCAAAATCCCTATCAAAAACCATGTTGCACTTCTACTAAGAGCATGTTGCGCTTCTGCAAGTTTTGAGTAACCAACTTCAAGCTGGGATTCTAAACAAATGGGAAAGTAATTTTGAAACAAGGAGGAGGTTTGTGTTCATAACATACCAAAACACAATAACCTCTATCATTTTTTTAATATACTTTATGGTTTGGGATATATTCTATCATCTTAGAGGCCTATGCTTTCATAAAATAAAACACTATGTTTTTCCTGTCTTAGTCATATTTTCTTTTCGTGTTTTCCTAAGAACTGGAAGTGTAGTTTTGAAAACCAAGAAAGGTTTTTATCAAGGACATATTAAAAAAAAATAACCTCTCTAATTTTATAAATATACATTATTCTTTTGGATATATTCAATTCTCTTAGAGGCCTAGTTTTGCAGGAAATAAAACACTATGTTTTCCCTTTTTTAGTCATGTTTTCTTGGCGTGTTTTCCTAACAACTGAAAGTGAATTTTTGAAAACCAAGAGAGGTTTTTGTCAAGTAAATATTCAAAAACAAAAACCTCTTTCAATGTTTACACATGTTTTACTTTCTTGTATTTACAGGTGTCACTTTGATACCTATTTTTCACAAGTTCGTTGGGCCAGAATTGTTGCGCTTATGGGAAGTCACTTTTGGAACTAATTTTGCAGAGGTAAAATTGTTGTTTTGAATGGTTTAAAGGATCAAGGGTATAATATACATCTCAAGGCTTCCTCACATGTCATCAACAGCCTCCAAAAACTCCAAACTCTCTAGTTAAAACTTAGAGAGCATGAAACACTGAGTTGTCATTTATGCCATGATAACGTTGTCCTACAAGCCAAGATGAATTCTCTACAGGGTTAGGTTGATGACATTGATTCCACCAATAATAGTCTTTGAATGAAATTGAAACACCACAAAAAAATCCTAAGTCAAAATCCCTCGAGCAAGAGGGAGAAGCTTCTAAAGCTAATCCATCCCCTCCTTTGCAAGTTTAGTCATGAAGAGCAATTTCTTTTTGTTTGCAGTGGGAACTGGAAAATATTAGGTGTGGGGGTAATGTTGGGCCTGAGATATGATCAATTTTATGATGTTAATTAGATCCTTTTTGTCGAATGTGTATATGCATTTTCATGTTTTGAAGAAGCTTTTTGAAGAATTTTGTGCCAAAACGCTATGATCTACACCAGGTATGCATAATTTGTGTTTTATGTCGATCTTGATTATAATTCATTATGTTTTTATGTTTCCAAGAATCTAATTCACGTTTTCTGGTGTTACAAGGCAAAATCGCATCATGTTTCTGCTTCTGGTACTCCATTCGGCACTATTACAGGCAGCTAACTTAAATCTTAAATTGTGGGAGCATGAAGTGGAATCTGAAAATTCTGGCACATGGGCTTTGTGCGTAATATGCCCAATTAGGTATATTGTGGGTTGTTTCCTAAAATTTTGAATGGGTTAAGAGCAGTTTGTGGTTTTCAATTTTGCACCCGGCACCCGGTCCGGCACTCCGTCCAGCACCTCGTCCTGCACAAAAACAGTGGGTGATTTGGCGGTTATGGCATTGGTGTCCAGTAGTGGGCAAATCAGAGACATGGGTTTTGCTCGTGCTTATCCCCTCCAGCTACTAAACTCTTGACAACTTGATTTTGGGTTGTTATGGTGGGTGATTATTGGCTCGCTCTATTTCGGCAGTTAGGGCACCATTAATGTAATTTTCTATTTTTAGAAGTGGTTCAACCCTCCAGTGGTCGACCTCTTGGTCTGTAAAACCTATAAATACCACCGTGGTGGTCATACAATAGTTAAGCAGTAGAAAAAGTAGTGTGTTAGAGGAAAATACGATTTTGGCTCTGTTTTGTCATTTTCGTTTTGTCAGACTGTGCAAAACTTGTGTTTTTAGTTTTAATGGTGAAATTGTTTTGTTGAAGTTCATGGGGTGCCTTTGAAGAGTAACCACGACTGTTGGGGGGGCCACCAGCAGTCTGGGTAACTATCTTATGAGTTTATTTGTGAATTAGATAGTGTAGATGCATTTTTATTTTATTTCATGTACATGAAATGATATTTTACTTCTTTGTTATTTAATTTGTTGTTTGTGATTTAATTGGTTTAACTTAGTTTTTGCAGGTTATTATGAGGAATTTTGTTAGTATGCAATGAGTTATTAGTTAGTAGAAGCAAGCTTGTGGATTTAGACACTAAACCTGTGTGTAGTTAGATGGTAGAATAAACTTTCTTCACGTTGAAATAGAAGTTAAAACAAAGTTTTAGGACATAAATTTAATTCATGCTTTCTTTGACAGGGTTTCGGTGGATGGATAGTGATAGTGTTAGTTTTTATTTGCAAATTTCCTTTTCAAATGCTATTTAGTCTTTTCTTATCTAGTTGTTATCTAGTTTACTCATTTCATTACTTGTCATATGCTAGAATAGTGTTTAATTTATGTTTATGAGAATTTCCCTTTTTTGCAATTTGAATTGTTAAGATAGAGCTAGTTTAGTTTATGTTATGCAATTTCTTGCTTAGATTTAGGTTGCAATTTCAAGTTGTAGTTAATTATTGAGTTTAGTGTAGTATGAATTTGCTTCATTAGTATAGAATGCAATTGAGTTTATTAGCATAGTCTCGTTATACTGTTGACGGTTAACGCATGATAGTTTCTTGCTTTCATAGATAGTTTTATTGTTGTTGTAGGATAGATAGTCTTTGCTTTGATAGATTAGATAGTAGCTTGCTTATCATAGGTTCAAGACTAGTTGTTAATTTCTCTTGCTTTCAATTAAATAGACTTCCTTTTATGAATTAGAAATAGTTTTGGAGTTTGAATTAAGAACATAGTCCACTTGCCTCTTAGGTTAGATAGTTGTTCAATGAGAAGTCTTAATTAGTTTACTTGCAGTAGAAGTTATCTTAGAGTAGTTAGTTGTTTACTTGCTTTAATAGATTAGCTAGTTGCTTTGCTTACTTGTTTACCTGCTTTAATAGGTTAGTTAGTTGTTTTTCTTACTTGTTTACTTGCTTTAATAGAATAGTTGTTGGCTTGTTTATTTATTTTCTTTCATAGGGTAGTTGCTCATTGAATTTAGGTTGGCAAGCTAAAGTAGTTTTCTTTTGTTATTTGCTTATTGTTATGCTTAAATAGTTTTCTTTTGCTTATTGCTTATTGTTATGAACTAGTTTGCTTTAAATAGGGTTTTCACTTGTTTTTCTAGAACTATTCATCGATCCTTGGTCCAAAAGTACTCAAGTTACATAGTTTAAAGTTTCTTAGTAGGGTTTTCTTATTAGATAGTTTTTCTTGAATAGATTAGCCTTAGATAGCCACTTCCTTAGTTAGACTATACTACTATCAGCCCTTCTACCTTTGGCATATATTTTGCTACAACTCTAAGTTTACTTACCTTGGGTTGACAATTTAATTGAAGGTTTTTAGTGTCTTTTTAGTGCATATAGAACACCCATCAAGTACCTTGACTATTTCTATTATATTCCAACCTCCATAGGTTAGGTGTCATTCTTTGTGGTTTTAAACCAATCTCTTATTTCCCATTGAAAAGATGTTTTTCAGTAGTACAATACCTATGTTTCTTAGGGAGGAGATTCCTATACTCATCAAACACCATCTTTCCTAAAAACAATTGAATGACGATACTTCATCTTAGGACCACAAACTGGACATGCAAATTTACCCTTTGTTTGAAGACCTGCAACAAATGGATTAATGTCAATTATACGATGAGATTATTTAAAAATTAAACATGCAACATGATATCAATAAAAAATTATATGGTATTAAAGAGAAATATTAGAATGCTACATACCAAAAAAATGTGTTAGTCCTGGGGCATCATGAATTGTCCATAAAAGTATTCCATGGAATTTAAATTTCTTCTCCCTGATTGGTTTACAGATGTCATATATAGTGATGTCATCCCATAACTTTAGTAGCTCGTCAATAAGAGGCTCGATATATACATTCATATATTTAACCTGGTACTTACCTAATTGTTTGAAATTACACATAATTACTATAACCATGATATCATGTATATATAAGTAAATAAATAAACAAAAGATATTATGCAAAAAATGAAACAAATGAAAATGTTAGATTCAAAAAATTAATGTAAACAAATGCCTGGAACAATCATTGTCAAAATTATGTGCTCCCTCTTTATTGACATCTAAGGAGGAATGTTATTGTTGATAACAAAAATAGGCCACACTGGGTAAATAGACCTAATATTTCTTAATGGATTGACACCATCAACTGCCAATGAAAGCCTAACATTATGAGGTTCATCTTTGAAATCTACCCATTTTTCCTCAATTTCCCTAAATGCAGAACCATTGGCAGGAATTCGAATAACACCATCTCCACTTTTGTTACATGCATGGTAATCCATAAATTGTTTTATGCTTTCACACTTGAACAATCATTGCAAACGTGGAATTATGGGAATATGACGAAAAACCTTTCGAGGCACCCTTTTTTTTATTTGATCGATTCGATATCTACTGATAATACATTGCGGAAATCCATTTTTCGAAACATGTTGTCCATAATATATAATATGATCATTAGGACATGCATCTATAGTTTGATAATCCATTCCAATGTCTTTCATAATGGCATGAAAACCTCGATATGTGTGAGGTAAAACATTTGACGATGGTAACAAAAATTCACCTAACAATCTACAACATAACAAATAACTAGTTAATGTAAAGAATATTAATCGTAAAAATTGCATTCTTATTTTACACATTAATTAACAATAAAAACAAAAAGAAAAAAATCAACATTTATGTATAATATGAGATGAAACATATTACATACCTTAGTATCTGTGTCATACAAGTGTTCGACAAATTATTCATAACCTTTAACTTCACTAGCAGCAATGTAGCGGAGAGAAGATTTGCTCTTGATCCTTCATAAAATCATTTATTTGCCTTTTCTAATAGAGGTTCATCACAAATACCATCATTGTCCCCATCCTCATCGGGCTGAGAAAACAAATCTTGGATCATTTGATTTGTCCCATCATCTTCTTCCATGGGATCATTAACTTGATTTGTCTCATCATCTTCTTCCATGAGATCCTCATTTTCTCGATCATGTTCCTCAGCTTGTACAACATCATTTATAGTACTACTTGGTGCAATATTCTGTGGAAAGTTAGAGGGCAACTCTAACTTTATAATTACAATCATTCATGCAAAATTAGTGTGTACTATAACAAACATTCAAACAATATATATACATATATATAATTTTATATAAAATTGACAATATAAAAACAGATAATGAATATATAGCTAATTGCCATGGGATGATATTCATTCGATCCGCCATCAATGTGCCCATATTTCCTACAATGTTTTGTAGTTGTTGCTATTAAAAATCTTACGGGATGTATGAGGCAACATTCTTTGCAAGGGAAATAACATCTACCATCACCCTTTTCACCTACTTTACTTTTTTCCCCACCTCTAATTATATTCTGCGACATTCTTCTGCATAACTTCCGCACAAAAATACCCTTTTTGAACCGTCATTGTTATAGCAAGATTGTTGCAACATCTCTAATTTGTAAAATATTTATAGGTCATTGTCGTCACAATTGCGACGAACATTGACCAAATCAATGTTGACTTTGTCAAAGAGTATAATGGTCATAATGGTCATATCGTTGCTCTTGCGACGAAAGTTGACCAAATCAATTTTGACTTTGTCAAAGAGTATAACGGTCAATATGGACTTTGGAAAATAGTGTAACGATCAATAGTTATCGTCTCTCTTGTGACGAATTCACAAGTTCGTCAAAAGAGCAACGATCTTCCATTATCTTCATGATCGTCGCAAAACCAACGAACGTTTGATTCCATCGAGAGATCGACGAATACAGGTTGGATTTATAACAAAATTGAAAAATTGAACTTTTTCTCTTGAATGTTGCGACAAAAGGGTACTTTCGTCGCAAGTAGTCGTCACAAATTTTTCAATATGTAATAGTGGCATCTGCATGGCAATTAAGGTTCCAACCTTTTCTCCTTGAAATGGGCCATACATGAGACTTAGCCATTTCAGGGATTTGTCACTTCTTTGATCTTTTTCCTCTCGCCTTCATTCAAAGGGTAGACACACGAGACACTATCAAGAGTTCATCAGTGCAAATAGGCTCATAAACGCTTGGGGACATTCTTCCTCTGCCTAGATGGTCTGATTCTCTTTGGTATTAACAGACTCGTTGCCTCCTCTGTTTGTTTGGTTCGATCCTTGGACATGTCATTTACACAAGGTATATATGTAGTTCCTCAGAGTATCCTTCTATCAGTGATATTGTAGTCATGTCTACTTAGGCATTAATGATGACAATACTTGTGTAAGACCACAACATTGTTTCCAATCTCCTTTGACATCAATGACAAAATTATTCCCAACAACAATTAGCATCAAGCATTTTCATTAGATCACAAGTAGCATCCATCCCTTGCATTAAGTCATTTGTGTCATAAGTAACATCAACCATTTGTATGAGGTCATTTGAGTCACAAATTGCATCAACCATGCTCTCAATTTCCTGCTCCTTTTCAATTAATTTTAGTTGAAGTTCTTTAATTAATTTATCCTTCCAATCAATTAACTGTGAACATTAAGAACCAAATTATCTAAATCACGAAAGAAGTCTTGTAATTCTTTGATTTCTTGATTTCCATTTTGCAAATACTTTCCTCCTTTACCCATTTTAGATTTTTCACTTGTCACGCTCATTCCTTGTTTGTTTTCAACCCTAGGGTGTCAAATACCACGGATGATGCACCCCAAAGAGATATTTTACAATGATTAATATTTGATGAAGGTGGCATCCTTGTTTTATTTTAGGAAAGTTTGTTTTTACTTTGAAAAACATGTTATTGACTTGAAAGGATTTCATGCAATTTCTCCTTTGTACAATTCAACGACGTATCCTTCTTCCTCGATTTTTACAATTCAATGATTTGATCAACTCTTGATTCAAATAAGTGATTGTTCTTGATGGATTTACAATTTTCTACTTAGTGTGCTTGCTTGTTTTCCAATTAAATATGTTTCAAAAGAAGTAGACACAAAGCATCATATAGCAATAAAAAAAATCATCCACCATACATATAAGCAAAAATGTCCTTAGACCCCCTTATTCAAATTTTAGGTGGATCTTTGACAAGAGATAAAAGAAATTGATTTTTTTATGAGTAACCTCAATGACAACAGTGTGGCCAAATACAATTTCAAGATTACGATGTTCTTCATGTCCCAAATTTTATTTTATTTTATTTTATTTTTTATGTCCACTTCAACTTTTGAGAAGAATTAATAGACATTATAACCCTTTTACAAAGTATGGCAACCAAGCATTCAAGCATTCAACTAAGATTTCTTCAAACCTTTTGAGAAAAAAATTGAATGTACATTACCAAATCCATTAGAAATTAGGGCAACTAGGCTTCTATGTCGAGCCTTGTTTCTTTGCTACCATGTTAAACTATGTAATGAGACATGGCACAAGAATTCGCGGAAAATAATTTAGTTGTCTCAATAATATATTTATCCAATGATATCAATATATAGTACCTAGATGTAAACACCTTGTGAATTGAAAAGTTCCAACACATTGAAAACTCGGGAATAGATAATAATGACAATTCATAAGAGGTGATCTTAGACTTTATGATTGTTTAGGGACTCACAGTGTAACAACCTTCACCAACAAATTTTAGGAGGATTTCTTTAAACTACAAGGAACACACTTGAATATGAGCACATCTTATCATCCCAAATATAACCTAGTTACCAACTTAACGAGAACTCTACAAAGTTCTCGTTTTTGGGAGGTCAAGTTTTTTACCCTGTTTTTAAAAATGGTGCTACCGGTAGCACCCCCCCTCCCTTTTTAGATGGTTTTTCGATATTTTATTTTTTTTATCCACAATGTTTCCACATTATTTTTTTTAAATGCTTGTTTTTCATGTATTTTTCAAATTTTCAATTTTTTTTATTTTTATTTTTATTCAACGATGTTTTTAGTCATTTTTTCATGCTCCTTTCAATCTTATAAATATTTTTTTTCCATTTACTTTTTTGAAATTACGATTTTTCATGTAATTGTGTCTCCTTAATTAATTTATTGTTCCATACTTGTAAAATGTAGTAAAAAAACGTAATTTTTAACACATTGTTCATTGTTACTTCAATACATAGAAAATAATTGTACTTAAATTGCACTATTTTTGAATATTTAGAAAACAAATATAATCAAAATTTCTTTTGATAAATTAAAAACTTAAAAAACTAAGAAAAAAAAATTAAAATTAATAAAAAAAATCAAAATCAAAAGAAAATTTATATAAAAAAAAAATAAAGAAAAACTAAAAAAAACAAATAGAAAAAAAAAATTAAAACTATTTATAAAAACTAAGAGAAAACGAAGAAAGAAAAACTTAAAAAAAAATAAATTTATGGCGAAAAACAAGTTAAAAAAATTAAAAATCCAAAAATATATATTAAAAATCCAAAAATAAATTTTTTAATACAAAATTCAAAAAAAAAATAATAAAAGAAACCAAAAATTATAAAAATAAAATAAAAAATTACATTAAAAACTAATTTAAATATTAAATTTTATAAAAATAAACAAAATAGTTTATATATATATTATATAAACTTATATATAGTTTATATAGCCCGGATGGGGTGACACATCGAGAGGGGGGTACAGGTGGACACGCACTCAACCCCGGCATAAATGCCGAAGGCCGCCACCCACGAGCATACATTTACGATGGATGACGGCCTTCGCTGCAGCTGCAGGACGGAGGGACCTTTCCCTCGCATGGTCATTTATGCCATAGGCATTCCCGGGATGGCGAAGGTTAATTGTGACAATATGACTTCGGTTATGGATTATTCGGCTTTCAATTTGCCTGGGAAGAGAGGGACTTTCCCGACCTCAGCTCTGTATATTGTTTGGACGCACTGGTGTGGTCCAGCCTCCACCGTGCCTTGGTTCGGTTCACCCTCTTTGTATTTCACTCTGACTCTAGTGGGACAGAGCTCGCATACCCGAGACTCGCACTTGCATTTGCTATCACCTTGGCTCATCCGCCTCCACCTGCTTTTGCTCTGTTCCATCGCCATGGTTCGCATTAGAGGCCGTCCTCGCCGGGGAGCGGCCTGGGAGGCAAAGAAAGCGCAGAAGCGACGAAGGGAGAAGCTGGAGCACGCCCTGACTCTTGCAAATTCAATTCTCAAGAAGGAGGCCAGAGCGAAGAAATTGGCACGGCTTGCCATCATCACCGAGCCCGGAGTTGAGTCCAGTCGAGTCGTCCCGAAGAATATGTCGGGGGCCATACGGGAAGCTGGTTTCATGGAGGAGTTTCCCCCCTGTATAGTGGAGGAAGAACCGGTACCGGCGAACCAGCTAATTATAGAAGAAACCTGCGTGAAAACTCATTGGATGGAAAGTAGACCCACTCTGAATCTGGTTGACTACATCCCTGGTTGTATTGTCGACGAGATACCTTGGCCTGGTGATGACCAGTGCAACTGCCAAAACACTCAGGGGGGCAACGCAGGCACGAAGGGAGTAGAGGTAGAAGCGACGCAAGAAGGTTCGTTGACGATTCTGGAGCAGCAATGGACGTGGGTGGCAGCATGCACGGGTCTCTCATCCGAGAGGAGCACCTAGCACTGATCTTCGACCTTCGTGGACACCTGGATGATCTGGAGCACCGGGCCCTCATCATGGGCCAGCGCATGGACATGTTTCTAGACGCCTTTTCCAACGTGCCAGCAAAGAGCAGATGCCCCCTCTGTGCGCAAGCTTTCGTCTTGACCAGGACCACGTGGCAGGATGGAAAAGATGACCAGTCACCAGGCATCTAGGTTCTTCATGTTTTCTTGGCTCTTAGTTTTACTATGTTGTTGTTCTATGTACTTAGTCTATAGACATCTGTCCTGGTTTCCTCCGGGCAGGACAGATGTCAAACAGCTTTTATGTTTTATAATGTTATTTGCTACTTGCCCTCTTTACATGCTGGTTTCCGATAATCGGCAGCATTTTGGGTAACACCAGACCTGCTTTGATGTATACTCTGTAATAGTTTTGTCTATCTAATATAGCAGGATCCACCCCTTTTTTTATTTAAAAAAAATATATATAGTTTATATATAAACTATATATAGTTTATATATAGACTATATATAGTTTATATATAAACCATATATAGTTTATATATTATATATAAACTATATATATAGTTTATATGATGATGATGATGATTAATGTCCACTAAGATCGAATTGGTCTATCGGACCTTAAGAGGGTAAGTGATTAGTTGTGATTCTTTAGAATTTTGTTTATGTGCTCGAAAAGCATTAAGAGAAGTTTTCCAAAATCACCATACTTTTGTTGAGTTAAGAGGTTAGGAAGGTTGGTAGTGTGATAAATATTTTGAAAATAAGATCTAATATGGTTTAGTTTATATATTATTATAAAAATAAAAATA
>ML783028.1:469185-481832 GCA_009831015.1 Picea engelmannii
ATATAAATTTTAAAGTGACCATTTTGTATCCAATTTTGGGTTTTTTTTGCATAGGGATCTATTGTCAAAACCACGGTTTCAATTAGGTCGTAATTAGCCATAATTTTAACATTTAGACCTTTTACTTTTTTTTAGTTAGCCTCACTTTTTTATTTAAGTGTTAATTTTAAGGTTTTCCTGAGCTACTGTATGAGTTTTGAAGGACATGCTTGAAAAATATTGTAATTTTGACCCCGTTTGAAAAAATGGTGATGTCGGTAGCACCACTTTTTTATTTGGGGGTTGATTTTCATGTTTTTTATGCAAAAATATTGGTTTTTGGGGCCAGAGTTCTCGCTTTGAGGTCACAGTTCTCATTAAGTTGGTAACTATGTTATATATGGTCAAAATAATATGGTCAATAAGTGCCTAGAAACGTATTTATGATGTTTTGGATCTAACCGACAAGGCTAATGGAATTAATGGCTACCCATTTGCAAAATGGTGGTACACTACCACATATCATGGTACTACTTAAATTTCACCATATGAATTTGTTGATGGAAAAAATACTCTCTGGATCACTTCATAGTTACCAAGCACATCCAAGGTTCAAGAAGTCGATTGCACTATTAACACACGAGTGGCCATTCTTACTACACTTAAGGACAATTTTTTTTTGGCTAAAAATAGAATGAAGAAACAAACAAATTATCATCACTTTGAGAACTCTTTTAAAAAAGGGCATTAGATGTTTCTTCATATCCAACCCTATAAGCATACACTTCCCAAAGACAAGAGCCAATATAAGCTAGCATTAAATTTCTATGACCCTATCATATCCTACAATGCATTGGACAAGTTGCTTACAATTTTTTTCTCCCAATCCATTGTAAGATCCACCTAGTCTTTCACGTGTACTATTTGAATAAGGTTAAGTAGTAAATGGTATGCCTATGTCTAGTCCATCTCATTAACATGCATGCTCAATTATTCTTTGAACTAGTAGAAATTATCTACTCTTTTAAAGTTTGTTATTGTTGGTTTAGTAAGTTGTCTAATGTATGCTTTTGATGGTTATATGAGATTTTTTACAACTTCCTGCCAATTATTTTAATTCCATGAAAGAAAATTTACAACAATAAACAAATAGAAACAATCACATCATTGAACATAATAATTACCCTGGAAACCCAAATGGAAAAAACGGAATCAAGAGTAGTCTCCAAGAAATCTCAGTCAAGGTGTAGATACAATGTAGTCTTAGGTAGGACACTAATTCTCATGTGCAATAATTTTAATATATATGAAAGGCAGAATTTACCTCCTCTCTACTCTTATCACCATTTAGGAAAACTTGGTGGTTTCATGAGATCGTTGGCTATAAATTACTTGGGACGAAACTCTTTTACAAATATGTCTTCTGTCCACTTCTCTAGAACATAGATCCTGACTCTTTCTCTTAGCTATAACTCTGACTCTAGCTCTAGATCTGGTTCTTGACTTTGGCTCAAGATTTGCCTCTAGTTTTTGGCTTCTATTGTTTCAATATTTATAAAATACTTATCATTGACATTGTTTTTTGTAATCTCTTCACCATCTACTTCAAGTTCATCAACAATTGGCTCTATATGTAATTACTAAAATAATGGCTTGATGATTGTGGTGTGAATTGCTAATGATAGTTAATACTTTCCTATTGCATACTAAAGTTGTCACCAGTAGATCATGAGTGTGAGAATGAATGGATGTGGATGTATAACAACAACACACATTCAATTTTTCTTATTCTTAACAAAGTGATTTCTCCCTATTATGATTAATTTCTTTCCCAACTCATTTTCCTAGAAAACGATTTCTTCTTGTTTGTAATTCAACTCCAGGTTGTGCAAAATTGATTTCTTCTTAATGAAATTCAACTTTCGAATATGTCGTGTCAATTTATTATTAAATGCTTAATGGTGTATTTTCTCTACCGATTCAATGGACATCAACCCAACAAGGAAAACCTTCTCTTTAAAATTTGATATGCCAAATCGACTTCTATCTAGACTTCATATTTCTTGGTAACTTATTGATTCCACTCTCTCCAAGTTGATGTTGCACTTAGTCAATTTCTCAAGGTAAATTGACTTATCCCTCAATGGAATCAAATTCATTCAATTGTTTGTCAATTTTCATTGGAGAAATTATTTTTTAATAGCAAGCCAATCTTCTATAATGGGAAAGGCATTCATTGATATGATTTCCTATGTGATAGGTATATTCTTGAATATAATCAACTAACCCCTAGGAAAAAAATGATCTATGTACTTGAGCAATTGTTTCTTACTGGCCAATGGATTCAATGGGAATTGTCAATCAAATTATTTACTAGTAGACTAATTATCATATGCTGAATTATTTTCACCTCCAATAACTTATCCTTCTCTGATGCCTTCTACCCCATATCAACTAGGGTCCCTTTCAAATAGTTTCCTTCATCTTCTAGTTGATTCCTTTGTTCAAACCATTATATTCACTAGACCTATTTTCCATAGTTGATATGAACTTTCTTTTGTCAAATGATTGGAGCTACAACCAATCCTTAACAAGTAGGGTGTATCTCTCTAGTAGTGCTACATCCCTTAGTGACCATCCTAATCAACTTTATATCTACCAAAGCCCTCTACCATTCCTATTCCAAGAATGATTATTTATTCCTTAGTTGTGGTTGCTCTCTTTTTCCACATTCCTACCATACCAACAATTTGCGGGCTCTTTATCAAGGAAAGTCAAAGTAGTTGATAGTTGTGAGGAACATGTGGCTTTGGAGTGGGCATTCCAAGGTTTGACTTCATAAAAAAAAAATTAATAATTATCCTAAGATTTCATCAAAGTGTGCTTCCAAAAAGAATAAAGGCTTTATTTGCCTTCTTCAAGGACATGAGAAAAGGCAATCTTAGTCGTGACCTCCTTTTGGAATTACTCACCAAAGTTTGATGGGATTCCTTTTAGAATTATGGAAAGAGAAGAGAAGATTTTAGATTCATTGAATCAATTCCAAGATGTCATACGATTGATGTAGAATCTTTCATTATCTTCTTGGATTTTTTTAGATCAAATGTAGTGGGGCCAAATTGTCATGTCCAAACCAACATTCCTGAACTTAATGAAGAAGGCTTCAGTTGTAACAAAGGCAATTCTAGCCACAAGAGAGAGTTAACTATGCAAGTGCAGTATTCGTGAAGTCCTAATATATTGGAAGTATATACAACCTAAATATGCCACCGGGGAACACCAATACCAATTTTACAATAGTTTCCACACCTCCAACATTTGAGACAATGCTACTTTTGAAGGGAAGGGCATGTTAGGGCCCTTCCCTAACCTCCCTACTTTGGTGTACTTAGGAGTTACTTAATAATGTGCAAGGCCATGTCCTTTGAATAAGGCCCCAAAGGTAGTTGATATGTGGTTACTCAATGTAAAAGTGTTATCTTTATT
The DNA here is from genome assembly GCA_009831015.1 of Picea engelmannii. NCBI lineage: Eukaryota > Viridiplantae > Streptophyta > Pinopsida > Pinales > Pinaceae > Picea > Picea engelmannii. The sequence goes on from ML783028.1 coordinate 472,651, forward strand.
AACAAATCTCATTAGATGGTTAGTACTCATTAATATGGGACCACAAGTAGCAAGAGTTTTCCTAGTGAGAAAATATTTATAGTGGTAGAAGGATATGTAATATTTTGTCAAGTATTTTCATTGGAGCTATGCTCATTTAGAGGTTTCCCCCTCAAAGAGGCTCATGAACATTGCTCTCTTTTGGATTATCAATATATGGGTTTATATTATGCAAGTTCAATACTCTTGTTTCTCTTACTTTATTTTCTATAGTTTATATTTCTCATAATTCACTTTTTTGTTGATTAAGTACACTACATGTAATCTCCTCACTTTCTCAAACAACCAAGGCATCGAAAGGCTTTGGAAAAGCCACATTTTGCATCTTGGGTAGGAAAAAGTCATTTGAATTATTGTTTATTGGCATCTTAAGAGGGCCTTCAACTCTAGCGATTATTTGAGAAATATTTATTTGTGGGGGTGGATACTAGGCCCAGTGCGCCCTAATCTGACCCACCCACCCACCCACCCCCACCATTGCAAAGCAGTGGAATGGAAGCTACCATAAGGGTGTCTAACAACCACAAAACTTGAAGGCTTTTTGTAAGATGGGTCGAAGTTGTCCTAATGGTCTAGTTAGAGCTTCTAAGCTTAGGTAGCTAACTATACATATTAAAATTAGGGATATTGTTCATTCCTTACCATACTTGTACATCTTTCATTATTTAGGGTAAGTCCTACTAGGTTGGACATGTTGTTTCACCAACTTTGGGAGCAACATTTATTTTCACTAGCAAAAGGTAATCCTTAATCCTATGGTGTGGGCTTTAACATATAAAATAAGTGTTAATGTTATTGATGTATCGCACTAGATAATGGATGACCTGTTGTCATCCCCCAGGTAGACACAAATTCCTTTAAAACGATCCATTATGGCTTATGAAAAATATGAAAGGCCACAACCTCTCGCTTGTGTGAAGTTTGTGCTAACCAAAAAAAGGTAAATGCCACAAAGTGAACAATAACTTCATCATTAAACCCTAGATCCTTATGTGATATAAAATCACATCATAAACACTAACGTCGACATCTCATCACCTTACAATCACCACAAGCACAAGCAAACCACAAAAACCAATTATGTCATCAAAAATACTTAAATCTCAATAAAAACAATAACAACACCCACCTTCACACACTAATCAAACCCCTAACTTTATATTTTTTTATCTTATTCCTTCCATAAATATTAGAAGGAAAAAGAGTATATACAAATATCAAAGTCACGATATTAGACATAGAAGAGTACATGGAAAGATCTAGGCATAATATTGCAACGGAAAATTACAACAAAACCAATTATTCTAACAACTTATTTTTTACTCAACTTTATAATTACTTTATTTAAATGTTAATTAACTTATAAGAAAAATTTACAATGTGGGACATGCCACTACTTCAAGTGATGGTGGTCAATTGTTTTGAAAGTTATAATTTTACTTATAAGAAGCAATATGAAACCAATTGAAGAAGACATCATGATTATGATTAAGATGTAGTGTGTGGTGGGTTGGTGGAAGTATTCATTGTTAGTAGGATTATGCAAGTTCACTTTTCACTTATCTAAATAATATTTTATATTTAGAAGTTGGTTTTTAATAAATTTTAAAGTTATATGAAACTAATTTTTAATTAAAATATTATGTATTATAAAACCTTTTTACTTATAATTATTAGTTATATAATATTACAAACTATTATATTATATTAAAATAACATAACATAAAAAAGTCATTCACTTTCATACTTATTCTCTTACAAACCTATCCCTCTCACGCGTTTACATGTACAAATCACACCCTGTAAAACGAATATAATAATAAGTTCACTCTTTGTAAAGTGTAATAAGTTCACTCTTTGTGGAGGCAAGAAATTGCCATATAACCTAAGATGGGTCCTCTCTTTGTGATTCTATGTTGGTGACTTAACCCTACAATAATCCTACTCAATAACCCCTCCACTAGTAAAGGATATCACTACAATGAGTTTCTAATGTAATTGGTTAACTAAAAGTTCAAAATTAAAAGTTACAATGAGTGAGTTTCTAATGTAATAATTGGTTAACTAAAAGTTCAAAATTAAGCAAGAAAGAAGTTTTAGTAACTATTTTTAAAAAATAAAAGTACAATAGATTATATTACTAAAGTTGAAACTTATAATATGTGAACTTAAATTTTTACAATATATTAAACTTCCCAAATTAAGTTATCAAAAATAGTTAGTAAAATGCGTTCATAAAGAGAAAAAAATTGTTAATATTACTAAAGTTGAAACTTATAATATGTGAACTTAAATTCTTACAATATGTTAAACTTCCCAAATTAAGTTAAATAGTTAGTAAAATGTGTTCATAAAGAGAAAAAAAAATGTTAATAATAGTGTTTGTTGGGTATTTATACACCATTAATATTGTATATGAGTTATTTTTTTTAACTTAATTATTAAGTTTGTTGAAATGGTTAGTTATTCATATTAATGAAACATTAAGCTAGTGGGGAAATGTTAGTTATATGCATCAATTACTCAATGTTAAGATAGTGGAGAGATGTTAGTGTGACTGTCATATTAAAAGCAACCCCCAACAACCATTTCATTTGTAATTCAATCATTCTATTATCATTGTAATCAAATCTTGTTTCCTCATTTGAGTACCAAGTATATGGAGAAACATTAAGTTAGTAGGGAAATGTTAGTTATATACATTAATGACTCAATGCTAAGATAGTGGAGAGATGTTAGTGTGATTGTCATATTAAAAGAAACCCCCAACAACCCTCTGATTTGTAATTCAATCATTCTATTATCATTGTAATCAAATCGTGTTTCCTCATTTCAATACCAAGTACATGGAAATGTTCCTCCATCTTTTAGGAAATGTGAGTGCATTCCAACCCTTCGGGGTGCAAGTGTCCCCAATCTTGATTCTCTTAATTATTGTATGTTTCCTTTAACTATTGTTTATTATTTTGAGTATTGGAATGCTTCAAGTTGGTATCTGAGCAAGTTTATTCCATCTTCTACCATGTTCTTGGAAAAGAAAAAGGAAAAAAATAAATATATTAGGGCCAAGACACTCATAATGATTTATGAAATTTTTTTAGAAGATTACTTCCAATCAAATCAATTTGGATATATGGATTCTACTCAATAAAATATGCAGTTTCAAAAACAATAACAAAGATAAAGAAGACTAAAAATCTATTATTTTTGGGGTATTTTTATTATAGTTCCAATTATATTTTCAATATTTTAAAAGATTATTCGTAGGAGATTCTCATGTTTGACCTTTTCGTTGAAAAATACATCTTCTTGAATTCAAAACAATATATTATATGTTTGATTTTGATTTATAATAAAGAAGTTATGATTGTTTAAATTTGGGAAAGTATGACCAAAGAGTTGAAATTGTTACAACAAAATTTCAATGAGAAAGAGAAGAAGATAAGCTATCAACTCATGTGACTTTTCATAGAAGGGGATTTTATGAGAAGAGATCAGTACCAAAAGGAGTTCCATCTTCTACAAGATTTACAAAGAATATTCTCATGGTGCCCTACAATTATGGCATCAATACATGTAACTATCATTGGTAGGAAAGTAGCAAGAACTAAAATGTGAGGATGAATAGGAAGATGTAGTTGCAAATATTGAATCTCCTCTTATATATGATCAATATCTTCATGAATAGGATTTGGAAAAAGATTGAAACATCCCCTAACTTTTCTTTCTAGAATCTCTTCATCTCTTTAATGAATCTTCAATTGTAGATAATGATGAATCTCCTCCTTAAGGGGATGGAAAAGAGAATGTAATCATTGAACCTGTTCAAGACAAAATAAGAATTACATAAAATTTTGTCCAAGAAGAGACTCCCCTTATAGATCTTGTTATGGTGACACTAAGTAAACTAGAAATAAACCACAAAGATCAATATGGTGACAGTGGCATCCACAAGTCCTAGGATCACATAAGGAAGCCACTAATTATCTATAGCTTTGATATAGAAGACACTGAGAAGGGAGTGATCAGTGTGGTATTGTTAGGAACCAAACTCCAACGATAGTCAATGAATAATTGACTTCAAGGGGGGAACCTCCTTTTACAATATATGCAATGCATAAGACAAGATGAGATGATCCTAAAACTAGGTCTCCTTAGAATATATATAGTAGACCAAGGATATAGTTACAATTAAAAGGTATAGTCGACAATACTAATATAACAATAGAAATATGAAAAAACAATATCCAAGGATTTACATGGGCTTTATCTAGGGGCTTGACATTCCCCTTCCCTTCAAACAAGTGCTTCCCTCAACACTTGATTAGCTATGGATGTTTCTACATGAAGAACTCATCTTCCCAGGTTGCTTCTTCTATTGGTAGGTTCTTTCGCTTGATGAGGTACTCGGTAATTGCTTGATTTAGCAATTTCTTAACCCCTGTTTCAAGGATTGTTTCGAGTTCTAGTGTGACTTTATCTTCTCCATTGATCTAGTAAACTAGTTTGAATTGGTATCATGTCATTGATTACCTTCTTTAAGCAAGAAACATGGAATATTGTATGTGCATGTGAATATGGAGGGAACTTCAATCTGTAATACATACTTCCAATCATCTGCAACACCTTATAGGACCATAATACTTGGGTGCTAATTTATTTTCTTTTTTTAATTGCTTGAGGGACATATGTTTTTATGGTTGTAGACTCAGGAATATATAATCCCCCACTTCCAATTTCCTTTCATTGTGATGTTGATTTGTTTGTTGTTTCATCCTATTTTTTGTTGTAACCAAGTTATCCTTCAATAGTTTGAGAACCTCTTGTTGGTGATCTATGTGTTCCTCCACTGCATGAATCGTCGCTTTTCCTTTCAAGGGTGGTGTGATGGATGGAGAATGATATCCATAAAGTGTCATAAATGAGGACATTTTTTATGAATCATGGAATGATGTATTGTACCTCCATTCTACCAAGGGAAACCGCTTGACCCGTTGTGTTTGTTTATCAGATGCAAAGCAATGAAGATACCCTTCTAAACATTTATTCACAATCTCAATTTTCCCGTCAAATTGAGGATAGTAAAAGGAGCTATGAGCCAATTGAGTACCAAAACAAGAAAATAATTCAGTACAAAAATTTCCAGTGAAAATTGGATCTTTGTAACTTACAATGATATTAGGGATTCCATGTATCTTCTAAAGTGTTTCCATGAATGTTGTGGCTACTATACTTTCCTTAAAACAATGAGAAAAGGATAAAAAATGGGCATACTTTGTGATTAAATTCACGACTACCATGATGACATTATTTCCTTTATACTTGGATATATAACTATAATAAAATATATTGAAACCTCTTCCCAACGTTGATTGGGTATAAATAATGGTTGAAGGAGATCTGGGATCTTGATTGTCCACCCCTTATTCTTTTGGTAAACCACATATTCAGCCGCAAAATTTTGAACATCAATTTTAAGACCTTCCTAGAAAAATTCCTTTTTGATCATGTGGTAAGTTTTCAAAAACCCTCGATGTCCTCCTATAGAAGTGGGAAATTCCAAAAGGACCTTGTGTTTGAGTTCTGAATTTTTACATAAATATAAGTGATCTTGATACCACAGTAAATCGTTATTCCACACAAATTTATCTAATGAACTTGGGTCTTCTTGTATTTGTTGAATGATCTTGCGTATATTTTGATCTTGTTTCCATTGTATCCTTTATGCTTCAATCCAATCATATTGTGGAATGGAAATAGCACATAGTAAACCATCTATGTCTTCTTCTTTCCTTGAAAATGCATCTCCCACCATATTTTGTTTTCCTTTTTTGTAGATAATTTCAAATTCATAACCTAGCATCTTTGTAACCCAGATTCATAACCTAGCATCTTTGTAACCCATTTTTGTCACTAATATGAAGATAATTGTTGTTCCCATAAGTACTTCAAACTTTCATGATATGTTTTTACCTTGAAGTGTCTTCCTATTAGGTAAGGGTGTCATTTCTTAATTGTATGTAATATGGCCAAATTTTCTTTTCATAAATGGGTTTGAGTGAGTTATTTCCTTTAAGGTAGCTACTTTCAAAGGAAAGGGGCCTTCCTTCTTACATGAAAATTGCACCAATGTCATGTCCTGAGGCATCACATTCCACAATATTGTAGTAATATCCTATTAATCCTAAGAATCCTCTAATATTCTTCAAGGTTTTCAAAGTTGGTCATTTGTTACGAGGAAAATCTCTCTATGGCTAGGGTAAACCACAACAGACGTAAATGAATGCAGAAATCAACTCTCTTCTCAAGTATGTTATGAAAACAAATATACTAGAAAGACAATATAAAAGGCCTACCTCGTCCAGATGTTCGATGAAGTCCATCGTTGAGCACTTGACCCAAAGCAATATACTTGTAACTAGTCCTCAACAACCAAGCACAGCAAACATATGGTGATGATAAATTATGTTAGCACATTCAATAGCATAATCCATTAATAAACATGAAAAATACGCCCATGGAATAATAATTCAAATATTTGCAAGATATCAATTGGACGGGATAAGAGTATTTATATTAATGTATGATCAGTAGAAGTGAAAATGTTACATACTTTCGTATCGGCACGGTTCGGAACCGAGAAACTAAGTTCCTTCCAGTTGAGCCTCCACCACTTCAATCCTCCACCAAAGGCAAGCTCATAAGAGATAAAAAATGAGGTTCTCAATCAATAAGGGAAGAGCTTGGGGGATGAACACTATGTTCAGACTTAAAGGACAAAGGGATGCAGACTCAATATGAAGTAAATAATTTCTGCAGGGTAACTTTGCTCTCAAAGTTGAATTCTTTTTCTTCTTTCCATAGCTCGGAATTGGCCCATTTATAGCCTTTAGAATGGAACTGAAGGGTCGAGTCGGAACGTTTCTAGTATATGGAAGGCCAAGGATTATAGATGTCATGTCGTGACATGGAATCCCGACATTAATTTTCATTTTTCGGCACAAATCCTAATGTACACGGGTTGTAGTGGTGCAACCTACATATATGTATGTTGTATAGTAGGCAAGATGCGTACATGTGGAAAAATATGTATTTTTAGCTCTGGATTTTACAAACAGGGATGATAAGTCTGCATAGGGAAATGCAACAAGGCCTTCTGTGCAAGATTGCATAGGGTGAGGCAAATCTTGCTATAACAAATGCCCCCTAATGTGTGAGGTCAGAGGAGTATTTGCGATGGCCGAAATACATTATAAACAACCCAGAAGTGGAGTGATGGGGAACCAGCTAGAAGAACTAGTTGTTCATTACATTATGTACTGACTTTGCATACATGGTTGCCAATAAAATTACACTGTAGATCCATGTGAAAATATACCAAACAACTATTTGTGGTCGTGAATAGGAAAATACAAATGTGGTTATATGCCAAAAGTTGTCATAGTCATGAACAAGGCCCAGTAGAACCAGTCTCAAAACCAATCTGAAGATATCTCTATACAATGGAGTACAATCTGATCTCCCATGATTACTGAAGTCATGTAGGTATTGGTCCAATGAAAAAGAAGCAACAACTCAGGAAATTTGCGACCACATAGTGATGTCTTCAAGTCTTCTACACAATCTGCCAAGAGTGCAAGTCTACATCATGTGAATAAAGGAGTTGAGGTCGAACACAATGAGACATCGTTTGATTACCGGTCATTGAGGTATATCATTAACAAATGTGAGACAGCCTATCGATAATGAAAGTAGGTATCAAGGCACCGAGTACATCCTTACAAGTGTGAATAAAGGAGTCGGTGTCGAACACCTGAAGAATCCATTGATCAGGAGACATTAATGTATTCTCAACTGTCGATGGCAAGAGAACCTGCCACTAATGACTGCAAGCCTCAAGGTACTCATAAGACTCTAGGTCTCATTTCCATAATAGATGAGATGAATTCAATGGAAGGAGACCCATTGAAACGAGAGAATTAAGGAATATCTCATCAGTCAGCATGAGGTACAAAATAGGAGCTTCATGATTTGGAGGAAATCAGACGAAGAACATGTTCACGAACCAACGACCATGTGTGCCAAGTGCAAGCGACACACGAAAAAGACCCTCTGAATAGCAGCCAATGATGAAAATTGTTGAAAAAGGAAAGGAAACCACCAATAAGGCTAATGGCATCCAAGACACTACACGAATCTCAATGTGAATAGATGTCTTGTCATCGAACACAAGGGAAACCACCTAGTCAACGACCAATGATGAAGTGTCGACTGTTGGGTTCAAGTTTGCCTACCAATGATGAAAGTAGGACCAGGGAGCATGATAGGACTACAGTATCATGTGACTCTGAGGCAAACTTAGGGTATGGATGACATGCAAAGTCAAGAGTTATGAGGAGTGGATGACACAGGTTGATAGACTTCCTTTGAACAAGAGAATGAAACATATGGAAGACTATGGCAGCATAGACTTAATGATGAGACCATGAGATGCAGGAGGCATCAATAAAATTCTCTATAGGGACTGGAAGACTAACCAGTCGGTAGAGAAGACTCTGTAACGAGCTCAGCTTCCTGAGGCCATGCTAATCCCAAAATTATGATGAAAAATGGACCCTACAACTTTGTGCTATGTTCAAAGGTGACATGGTTGTTTCCAATACAAGATGATACTCCCTTCTTGCCCGTATTCTTTTGTTTTTTCATAGACAAATGAATGCTATGATACAGAGGAGTAAATGAGTGTCGGAAGTAAGAAAAACTAGTTCCAGCAGTGGAACATACCCTGTTGGAACATACCTATGCTCAATGCAAGGAGATGCATGTGGGAGATGGACACTCAGGGGAATGTTCCCTCCTAGGTAAAGGGTGTCAAATTGCGAAGGATATAAACAAGGCTATGATTGGTTGAGGATGCAAAAAATGTTGAGGCAAATGGTTTATAACACAAAGCGAGAACCGGCTATAGGCTCAATACTGTAAGCAAGGGCATGAGATGCAATCACAACTTAATGCCAAAAAATGTCCTTTTTCATGGCATTTAGTCTACTTGGTGTGAAAAAGGGATAAACTTGTGCCAAATAGACATCCTTTCAAGTTCAATTTATGAGTGTGAAAGAGACAAGTTCACTTGGCAATCTTTT
>ML783028.1:481932-513940 GCA_009831015.1 Picea engelmannii
TGTTATCTTTATTAACAAATCTCATTAGATGGTTAGTACTCATTAATATGGGACCACAAGTAGCAAGAGTTTTCCTAGTGAGAAAATATTTATAGTGGTAGAAGGATATGTAATATTTTGTCAAGTATTTTCATTGGAGCTATGCTCATTTAGAGGTTTCCCCCTCAAAGAGGCTCATGAACATTGCTCTCTTTTGGATTATCAATATATGGGTTTATATTATGCAAGTTCAATACTCTTGTTTCTCTTACTTTATTTTCTATAGTTTATATTTCTCATAATTCACTTTTTTGTTGATTAAGTACACTACATGTAATCTCCTCACTTTCTCAAACAACCAAGGCATCGAAAGGCTTTGGAAAAGCCACATTTTGCATCTTGGGTAGGAAAAAGTCATTTGAATTATTGTTTATTGGCATCTTAAGAGGGCCTTCAACTCTAGCGATTATTTGAGAAATATTTATTTGTGGGGGTGGATACTAGGCCCAGTGCGCCCTAATCTGACCCACCCACCCACCCACCCCCACCATTGCAAAGCAGTGGAATGGAAGCTACCATAAGGGTGTCTAACAACCACAAAACTTGAAGGCTTTTTGTAAGATGGGTCGAAGTTGTCCTAATGGTCTAGTTAGAGCTTCTAAGCTTAGGTAGCTAACTATACATATTAAAATTAGGGATATTGTTCATTCCTTACCATACTTGTACATCTTTCATTATTTAGGGTAAGTCCTACTAGGTTGGACATGTTGTTTCACCAACTTTGGGAGCAACATTTATTTTCACTAGCAAAAGGTAATCCTTAATCCTATGGTGTGGGCTTTAACATATAAAATAAGTGTTAATGTTATTGATGTATCGCACTAGATAATGGATGACCTGTTGTCATCCCCCAGGTAGACACAAATTCCTTTAAAACGATCCATTATGGCTTATGAAAAATATGAAAGGCCACAACCTCTCGCTTGTGTGAAGTTTGTGCTAACCAAAAAAAGGTAAATGCCACAAAGTGAACAATAACTTCATCATTAAACCCTAGATCCTTATGTGATATAAAATCACATCATAAACACTAACGTCGACATCTCATCACCTTACAATCACCACAAGCACAAGCAAACCACAAAAACCAATTATGTCATCAAAAATACTTAAATCTCAATAAAAACAATAACAACACCCACCTTCACACACTAATCAAACCCCTAACTTTATATTTTTTTATCTTATTCCTTCCATAAATATTAGAAGGAAAAAGAGTATATACAAATATCAAAGTCACGATATTAGACATAGAAGAGTACATGGAAAGATCTAGGCATAATATTGCAACGGAAAATTACAACAAAACCAATTATTCTAACAACTTATTTTTTACTCAACTTTATAATTACTTTATTTAAATGTTAATTAACTTATAAGAAAAATTTACAATGTGGGACATGCCACTACTTCAAGTGATGGTGGTCAATTGTTTTGAAAGTTATAATTTTACTTATAAGAAGCAATATGAAACCAATTGAAGAAGACATCATGATTATGATTAAGATGTAGTGTGTGGTGGGTTGGTGGAAGTATTCATTGTTAGTAGGATTATGCAAGTTCACTTTTCACTTATCTAAATAATATTTTATATTTAGAAGTTGGTTTTTAATAAATTTTAAAGTTATATGAAACTAATTTTTAATTAAAATATTATGTATTATAAAACCTTTTTACTTATAATTATTAGTTATATAATATTACAAACTATTATATTATATTAAAATAACATAACATAAAAAAGTCATTCACTTTCATACTTATTCTCTTACAAACCTATCCCTCTCACGCGTTTACATGTACAAATCACACCCTGTAAAACGAATATAATAATAAGTTCACTCTTTGTAAAGTGTAATAAGTTCACTCTTTGTGGAGGCAAGAAATTGCCATATAACCTAAGATGGGTCCTCTCTTTGTGATTCTATGTTGGTGACTTAACCCTACAATAATCCTACTCAATAACCCCTCCACTAGTAAAGGATATCACTACAATGAGTTTCTAATGTAATTGGTTAACTAAAAGTTCAAAATTAAAAGTTACAATGAGTGAGTTTCTAATGTAATAATTGGTTAACTAAAAGTTCAAAATTAAGCAAGAAAGAAGTTTTAGTAACTATTTTTAAAAAATAAAAGTACAATAGATTATATTACTAAAGTTGAAACTTATAATATGTGAACTTAAATTTTTACAATATATTAAACTTCCCAAATTAAGTTATCAAAAATAGTTAGTAAAATGCGTTCATAAAGAGAAAAAAATTGTTAATATTACTAAAGTTGAAACTTATAATATGTGAACTTAAATTCTTACAATATGTTAAACTTCCCAAATTAAGTTAAATAGTTAGTAAAATGTGTTCATAAAGAGAAAAAAAAATGTTAATAATAGTGTTTGTTGGGTATTTATACACCATTAATATTGTATATGAGTTATTTTTTTTAACTTAATTATTAAGTTTGTTGAAATGGTTAGTTATTCATATTAATGAAACATTAAGCTAGTGGGGAAATGTTAGTTATATGCATCAATTACTCAATGTTAAGATAGTGGAGAGATGTTAGTGTGACTGTCATATTAAAAGCAACCCCCAACAACCATTTCATTTGTAATTCAATCATTCTATTATCATTGTAATCAAATCTTGTTTCCTCATTTGAGTACCAAGTATATGGAGAAACATTAAGTTAGTAGGGAAATGTTAGTTATATACATTAATGACTCAATGCTAAGATAGTGGAGAGATGTTAGTGTGATTGTCATATTAAAAGAAACCCCCAACAACCCTCTGATTTGTAATTCAATCATTCTATTATCATTGTAATCAAATCGTGTTTCCTCATTTCAATACCAAGTACATGGAAATGTTCCTCCATCTTTTAGGAAATGTGAGTGCATTCCAACCCTTCGGGGTGCAAGTGTCCCCAATCTTGATTCTCTTAATTATTGTATGTTTCCTTTAACTATTGTTTATTATTTTGAGTATTGGAATGCTTCAAGTTGGTATCTGAGCAAGTTTATTCCATCTTCTACCATGTTCTTGGAAAAGAAAAAGGAAAAAAATAAATATATTAGGGCCAAGACACTCATAATGATTTATGAAATTTTTTTAGAAGATTACTTCCAATCAAATCAATTTGGATATATGGATTCTACTCAATAAAATATGCAGTTTCAAAAACAATAACAAAGATAAAGAAGACTAAAAATCTATTATTTTTGGGGTATTTTTATTATAGTTCCAATTATATTTTCAATATTTTAAAAGATTATTCGTAGGAGATTCTCATGTTTGACCTTTTCGTTGAAAAATACATCTTCTTGAATTCAAAACAATATATTATATGTTTGATTTTGATTTATAATAAAGAAGTTATGATTGTTTAAATTTGGGAAAGTATGACCAAAGAGTTGAAATTGTTACAACAAAATTTCAATGAGAAAGAGAAGAAGATAAGCTATCAACTCATGTGACTTTTCATAGAAGGGGATTTTATGAGAAGAGATCAGTACCAAAAGGAGTTCCATCTTCTACAAGATTTACAAAGAATATTCTCATGGTGCCCTACAATTATGGCATCAATACATGTAACTATCATTGGTAGGAAAGTAGCAAGAACTAAAATGTGAGGATGAATAGGAAGATGTAGTTGCAAATATTGAATCTCCTCTTATATATGATCAATATCTTCATGAATAGGATTTGGAAAAAGATTGAAACATCCCCTAACTTTTCTTTCTAGAATCTCTTCATCTCTTTAATGAATCTTCAATTGTAGATAATGATGAATCTCCTCCTTAAGGGGATGGAAAAGAGAATGTAATCATTGAACCTGTTCAAGACAAAATAAGAATTACATAAAATTTTGTCCAAGAAGAGACTCCCCTTATAGATCTTGTTATGGTGACACTAAGTAAACTAGAAATAAACCACAAAGATCAATATGGTGACAGTGGCATCCACAAGTCCTAGGATCACATAAGGAAGCCACTAATTATCTATAGCTTTGATATAGAAGACACTGAGAAGGGAGTGATCAGTGTGGTATTGTTAGGAACCAAACTCCAACGATAGTCAATGAATAATTGACTTCAAGGGGGGAACCTCCTTTTACAATATATGCAATGCATAAGACAAGATGAGATGATCCTAAAACTAGGTCTCCTTAGAATATATATAGTAGACCAAGGATATAGTTACAATTAAAAGGTATAGTCGACAATACTAATATAACAATAGAAATATGAAAAAACAATATCCAAGGATTTACATGGGCTTTATCTAGGGGCTTGACATTCCCCTTCCCTTCAAACAAGTGCTTCCCTCAACACTTGATTAGCTATGGATGTTTCTACATGAAGAACTCATCTTCCCAGGTTGCTTCTTCTATTGGTAGGTTCTTTCGCTTGATGAGGTACTCGGTAATTGCTTGATTTAGCAATTTCTTAACCCCTGTTTCAAGGATTGTTTCGAGTTCTAGTGTGACTTTATCTTCTCCATTGATCTAGTAAACTAGTTTGAATTGGTATCATGTCATTGATTACCTTCTTTAAGCAAGAAACATGGAATATTGTATGTGCATGTGAATATGGAGGGAACTTCAATCTGTAATACATACTTCCAATCATCTGCAACACCTTATAGGACCATAATACTTGGGTGCTAATTTATTTTCTTTTTTTAATTGCTTGAGGGACATATGTTTTTATGGTTGTAGACTCAGGAATATATAATCCCCCACTTCCAATTTCCTTTCATTGTGATGTTGATTTGTTTGTTGTTTCATCCTATTTTTTGTTGTAACCAAGTTATCCTTCAATAGTTTGAGAACCTCTTGTTGGTGATCTATGTGTTCCTCCACTGCATGAATCGTCGCTTTTCCTTTCAAGGGTGGTGTGATGGATGGAGAATGATATCCATAAAGTGTCATAAATGAGGACATTTTTTATGAATCATGGAATGATGTATTGTACCTCCATTCTACCAAGGGAAACCGCTTGACCCGTTGTGTTTGTTTATCAGATGCAAAGCAATGAAGATACCCTTCTAAACATTTATTCACAATCTCAATTTTCCCGTCAAATTGAGGATAGTAAAAGGAGCTATGAGCCAATTGAGTACCAAAACAAGAAAATAATTCAGTACAAAAATTTCCAGTGAAAATTGGATCTTTGTAACTTACAATGATATTAGGGATTCCATGTATCTTCTAAAGTGTTTCCATGAATGTTGTGGCTACTATACTTTCCTTAAAACAATGAGAAAAGGATAAAAAATGGGCATACTTTGTGATTAAATTCACGACTACCATGATGACATTATTTCCTTTATACTTGGATATATAACTATAATAAAATATATTGAAACCTCTTCCCAACGTTGATTGGGTATAAATAATGGTTGAAGGAGATCTGGGATCTTGATTGTCCACCCCTTATTCTTTTGGTAAACCACATATTCAGCCGCAAAATTTTGAACATCAATTTTAAGACCTTCCTAGAAAAATTCCTTTTTGATCATGTGGTAAGTTTTCAAAAACCCTCGATGTCCTCCTATAGAAGTGGGAAATTCCAAAAGGACCTTGTGTTTGAGTTCTGAATTTTTACATAAATATAAGTGATCTTGATACCACAGTAAATCGTTATTCCACACAAATTTATCTAATGAACTTGGGTCTTCTTGTATTTGTTGAATGATCTTGCGTATATTTTGATCTTGTTTCCATTGTATCCTTTATGCTTCAATCCAATCATATTGTGGAATGGAAATAGCACATAGTAAACCATCTATGTCTTCTTCTTTCCTTGAAAATGCATCTCCCACCATATTTTGTTTTCCTTTTTTGTAGATAATTTCAAATTCATAACCTAGCATCTTTGTAACCCAGATTCATAACCTAGCATCTTTGTAACCCATTTTTGTCACTAATATGAAGATAATTGTTGTTCCCATAAGTACTTCAAACTTTCATGATATGTTTTTACCTTGAAGTGTCTTCCTATTAGGTAAGGGTGTCATTTCTTAATTGTATGTAATATGGCCAAATTTTCTTTTCATAAATGGGTTTGAGTGAGTTATTTCCTTTAAGGTAGCTACTTTCAAAGGAAAGGGGCCTTCCTTCTTACATGAAAATTGCACCAATGTCATGTCCTGAGGCATCACATTCCACAATATTGTAGTAATATCCTATTAATCCTAAGAATCCTCTAATATTCTTCAAGGTTTTCAAAGTTGGTCATTTGTTACGAGGAAAATCTCTCTATGGCTAGGGTAAACCACAACAGACGTAAATGAATGCAGAAATCAACTCTCTTCTCAAGTATGTTATGAAAACAAATATACTAGAAAGACAATATAAAAGGCCTACCTCGTCCAGATGTTCGATGAAGTCCATCGTTGAGCACTTGACCCAAAGCAATATACTTGTAACTAGTCCTCAACAACCAAGCACAGCAAACATATGGTGATGATAAATTATGTTAGCACATTCAATAGCATAATCCATTAATAAACATGAAAAATACGCCCATGGAATAATAATTCAAATATTTGCAAGATATCAATTGGACGGGATAAGAGTATTTATATTAATGTATGATCAGTAGAAGTGAAAATGTTACATACTTTCGTATCGGCACGGTTCGGAACCGAGAAACTAAGTTCCTTCCAGTTGAGCCTCCACCACTTCAATCCTCCACCAAAGGCAAGCTCATAAGAGATAAAAAATGAGGTTCTCAATCAATAAGGGAAGAGCTTGGGGGATGAACACTATGTTCAGACTTAAAGGACAAAGGGATGCAGACTCAATATGAAGTAAATAATTTCTGCAGGGTAACTTTGCTCTCAAAGTTGAATTCTTTTTCTTCTTTCCATAGCTCGGAATTGGCCCATTTATAGCCTTTAGAATGGAACTGAAGGGTCGAGTCGGAACGTTTCTAGTATATGGAAGGCCAAGGATTATAGATGTCATGTCGTGACATGGAATCCCGACATTAATTTTCATTTTTCGGCACAAATCCTAATGTACACGGGTTGTAGTGGTGCAACCTACATATATGTATGTTGTATAGTAGGCAAGATGCGTACATGTGGAAAAATATGTATTTTTAGCTCTGGATTTTACAAACAGGGATGATAAGTCTGCATAGGGAAATGCAACAAGGCCTTCTGTGCAAGATTGCATAGGGTGAGGCAAATCTTGCTATAACAAATGCCCCCTAATGTGTGAGGTCAGAGGAGTATTTGCGATGGCCGAAATACATTATAAACAACCCAGAAGTGGAGTGATGGGGAACCAGCTAGAAGAACTAGTTGTTCATTACATTATGTACTGACTTTGCATACATGGTTGCCAATAAAATTACACTGTAGATCCATGTGAAAATATACCAAACAACTATTTGTGGTCGTGAATAGGAAAATACAAATGTGGTTATATGCCAAAAGTTGTCATAGTCATGAACAAGGCCCAGTAGAACCAGTCTCAAAACCAATCTGAAGATATCTCTATACAATGGAGTACAATCTGATCTCCCATGATTACTGAAGTCATGTAGGTATTGGTCCAATGAAAAAGAAGCAACAACTCAGGAAATTTGCGACCACATAGTGATGTCTTCAAGTCTTCTACACAATCTGCCAAGAGTGCAAGTCTACATCATGTGAATAAAGGAGTTGAGGTCGAACACAATGAGACATCGTTTGATTACCGGTCATTGAGGTATATCATTAACAAATGTGAGACAGCCTATCGATAATGAAAGTAGGTATCAAGGCACCGAGTACATCCTTACAAGTGTGAATAAAGGAGTCGGTGTCGAACACCTGAAGAATCCATTGATCAGGAGACATTAATGTATTCTCAACTGTCGATGGCAAGAGAACCTGCCACTAATGACTGCAAGCCTCAAGGTACTCATAAGACTCTAGGTCTCATTTCCATAATAGATGAGATGAATTCAATGGAAGGAGACCCATTGAAACGAGAGAATTAAGGAATATCTCATCAGTCAGCATGAGGTACAAAATAGGAGCTTCATGATTTGGAGGAAATCAGACGAAGAACATGTTCACGAACCAACGACCATGTGTGCCAAGTGCAAGCGACACACGAAAAAGACCCTCTGAATAGCAGCCAATGATGAAAATTGTTGAAAAAGGAAAGGAAACCACCAATAAGGCTAATGGCATCCAAGACACTACACGAATCTCAATGTGAATAGATGTCTTGTCATCGAACACAAGGGAAACCACCTAGTCAACGACCAATGATGAAGTGTCGACTGTTGGGTTCAAGTTTGCCTACCAATGATGAAAGTAGGACCAGGGAGCATGATAGGACTACAGTATCATGTGACTCTGAGGCAAACTTAGGGTATGGATGACATGCAAAGTCAAGAGTTATGAGGAGTGGATGACACAGGTTGATAGACTTCCTTTGAACAAGAGAATGAAACATATGGAAGACTATGGCAGCATAGACTTAATGATGAGACCATGAGATGCAGGAGGCATCAATAAAATTCTCTATAGGGACTGGAAGACTAACCAGTCGGTAGAGAAGACTCTGTAACGAGCTCAGCTTCCTGAGGCCATGCTAATCCCAAAATTATGATGAAAAATGGACCCTACAACTTTGTGCTATGTTCAAAGGTGACATGGTTGTTTCCAATACAAGATGATACTCCCTTCTTGCCCGTATTCTTTTGTTTTTTCATAGACAAATGAATGCTATGATACAGAGGAGTAAATGAGTGTCGGAAGTAAGAAAAACTAGTTCCAGCAGTGGAACATACCCTGTTGGAACATACCTATGCTCAATGCAAGGAGATGCATGTGGGAGATGGACACTCAGGGGAATGTTCCCTCCTAGGTAAAGGGTGTCAAATTGCGAAGGATATAAACAAGGCTATGATTGGTTGAGGATGCAAAAAATGTTGAGGCAAATGGTTTATAACACAAAGCGAGAACCGGCTATAGGCTCAATACTGTAAGCAAGGGCATGAGATGCAATCACAACTTAATGCCAAAAAATGTCCTTTTTCATGGCATTTAGTCTACTTGGTGTGAAAAAGGGATAAACTTGTGCCAAATAGACATCCTTTCAAGTTCAATTTATGAGTGTGAAAGAGACAAGTTCACTTGGCAATCTTTTTTCTTTTTGAAGACGAGTTGGAAAAGAGCTTAAATTAAAGTCTATTGGGAGTCCTCTAGGTATACGGCAACATGTTTATGAGTGAGAAATGAGGCTTAGCATAAATTCATGTACTAGCTATGAGGGACCCTCGATCCTATGGAAAAAATCTCTGGATGGGCACCAAATGAAGTAAGGGATCTAACTAGGGCACCCATGTTTGGTAAGTCTCTACCACTTGAGAACAACACTACTTATAAAAGATGGAAGGTTCTGTGTTGCAACAAATGGGTTCATAACTAAGGCATAAAAAGTGACAGTTATAGGATAATGCAAAAATGCATGATGGAATGGATACCTATCCTATATGTTGGGTAGTGAAAATACCTACCTGTGGTGACGAACAGCCAACATAACGTTGAAATCTGCAAGAATCCCTGGTAAAAACTACAAAAACCAACTCAATCCACCTTTGTATTAGTCCATTAGGCGAGACAATGACTCAAAACTATAGAAAGTGGGTAAAAACTGTTATAAATAGTAACAAAACCAAAAATTACGGTCATTTTGACTTTTTACCCAAATAGTGAAAATTGGACCAAAATACCTCTGAAATTCAACTGGTGATTGTAGGAGCATTAGGAAACGAAATCAGAAACCGTCTGGACCAGGTAACTCCTCTTTCCCTCCTCTTCATTTCTAGTGGATTAAATTCTTAAATTAGATTTCAAATTTTGAGTAATTTAGGGCGTAAATTGTGTAATTTGGTGTACGTGGTTGTCTCTTATCAGGTCGCGTATACGATGGGTTATACACGACTGTAAAAACTACAGGGCGCGTATACCTAGCCCTATATGTGACTGTAAGTGAAGCATCTCATGTACAAGCATGCAATCAATGATTTCTATGGTTTCTAACTCAAATTTTGACTTTCATCTGGCAGGATGGTTCTTGAATTGAGGGGAAGAGAGCACAAGGAGGTCGATGCTACTGTGGAACGAGATCCAGGTGCCCAAATGGCCTTGAAAATATGTGGCTTATATAAATTTTGGGAACTCAAATGGATGAGGGCCTAGGTGAGTTTACTTGAGATGCTTGTGGGTTACTCGGACCCTGAGAGTGAAAGCTTCAACCTCGATGGGAAACTATTGAGGATTGAAGTAGAGGATATCTAGTTTTTTATTGGATTGTCACATTGGGGTGAGGTTGTAAACCTCAAATCATAGGGAGCAGGGAGCGGAAAGAAAATATAGGAGTGCATAGATGCCCAATGTGTGGCAGGGACTCCGAAGGTCCAGAGTCAACTCCCCATCCGAGCAATAAACAATCTCAACATGAAGATTGTTTTCCTCATGTTGACTAGGATCACAGGTTTGGCTTCGTTGCACCAGGAATCAAGGCCACTCATGTTCTATGCAGTAGAGTGCTTGAGACCCACAATATGTGACAGGTGTACCTCACTACTGGAAAATATGAAGAGCCAGTTGATAGAGTGCAAACAGGGGAGTAAGAGGAACTTTGGGTTTGCCTCTATCTTATGTAGTTTCTTCTTCAAGTGGGTTCCAAGTTTGGGACCTAGAGTCAATATTCTTCTGAGAGGACCTCACAATCCATCCATGGCATGGTGGGCTGAGGTAATGAGATGGCAGGGGGGAGGTAGGGTGCCCACACCCTACAAAGAGGATTTATTCTACTGATGGAAGAGACAAGTTATTGCTCTGGATGACTATCCCTATGCAGGGATCGATTTCAAAGGAGATCCAGACATGCCACTCCCACCAGGGACCGCCTACAGGGACATGGGTATGTCAAATGTTTTTAAATATTTCATTTTTTTTGTATTTTTGTATAGTGAGACAAAAAAAAATTGGATGATGCATAAGTACTAACTAGACACTTGTGTAATGCAAACGTGGGTCCGCGACGATCGAAAGGGCTTCCTCGATATCGACAAAGGAACCGGGGAGACGAGGCAGTGGGAGGAGAAGATGAGAGAGTCCTACAAAATGTGCAGGGAAACCTATCTCGTTTGACTCATAGGATTCCCATGGTTCATGTAGAGGATCTGTCAAAATCCATGCAGCGGCAAGTGTTTGGCGTGCCTAGAGCTTGGGTACGACTCTTTCAGTGTCTCGCAAATGTTGTAGTTTTATACCAAGACACACATATGGCGCAATAGGCGTATATGTCGTGAGTATTGTAGTATCGGTTGTATATGTTTATTGATGGTATTAGCCCCAATGTTTTAATATAAACACCATATTTTTTGAAATATATATAAAACATGGATCTTCGGATTTACTTATATTTTACAATGTGTATATTGATGAGATGGTTTTATTTGTTTTAGTTATGTGACAAATGCCAATCTAAAATGAAATTAGCATAAGTATCGGATACATGATTATAACTCCTAGGAATGTGATAATAAGTAATAAAATCAAATTGTCATTCTAAAAGACGTACTCATAGGAATCGTCGTAGTAAAGTAGGATCACGCACGCAGTAACTGTCGTTCAACTGACATACTACTAATGGGAATCCAGGTGAACCTCTAAAGAGTGAATACCATGTGATAACAAAAGTTCTATAATGGTGCTATATTCGGCCACATTATTCATGGATGGCCCTAGGCATACACCACCTGAAGACACTAATAGACCCTTGGGTGATTAAATCACCCAAGCGGCTGAAGCCAAGTTCTGTGTGTGATGAATGGCCCTGTCTGTGAATCCTAGGTAGACCGAAGACTCTGTTAACATATGCCAACCAAGGGAAAATTTGATAAGAAAGATGAAGACGAAAAGAAAGGGAAAATATATACACTAAATTACATTAGTATACAAAGAGTTCCACTGAAACTTGGGGCTCAAGCATAATATATTTTCAAGTAGAGTCATTCCTGGGCTCGGACAACATTTTCCTTCATAATCTTCTAACTCGTAGGTTCCTTTTTCTAAGACACGTCACACGACATAAGGACTGTGCCACATGGGTTTAAAATTGTCGGCCCCTAATGGTTCTTTCGCTTGATCATATAAGAGGACCAAGTCATCCTCAGTGTATAACCGAAGACAGACAAACTTATCGTACTAGACCTTGACACGTCGTTTTTTCACCTCAATAGTTGTAGAGGCGTATCGATGTTGCTCGTCAATACTCTCTAGGTGTACAAGGCATTGCTTGAGATCGGAAGTGTCAGGTAGGAGCACGACTGCCAACTAACAGAAGGGATTTTGCATTCAATAGGTAATATCGACTCCACACCATGTACTAACTAGAAAGGGGGAAAATCAGTGACAGTCTTGACCGAGGTTCGGTATGCCCAGAGCGCAGGATATAGCATAATGTGTCAATCGAACTTACTTTGGCTGATAGTTTTTTCCAAAATGGTCTTGAGAGACTTGTTGACAGCCTCTACTTTTCCATTTTCCTGGGGGTAATAATGGGAAGAATGAACATTTATAAACCCTAGCTTAGATGTTAGCTCTTCCATCATTTCGTTCTGAAAGTGACTGCCATGATCAGTGACAATCTCACTCGGGATACCGAACCAGGTGATAATTTGATTGAATACGAAGAAGGTGGAAGTCTTCCCATCGGACTTAATCTTAGGTTGGCCTCGAACCACTTAGTAAAGTAGTTGACGGCCATGATAATGTGTTTATTCTCCCAGTCGAATTTGGGTTACAATCCATGAATTCCACCGCCCACTTAATTAAGGGACCGACGGTAATGACTGGGTGAAGGAGGGATGGATGCGAGTGCATTTTTTGAGTGAACACCTGGCAGGGGTGACACTTCTTAAACCCTTCAATACAATCTTTAAATATAGTAGGCCAGAAATAATTGGCTCACAAAAAAAATTGGGTTGTCGCAAGCCCAGATAGATGACCACCACAAGCCCCACTATGGAAATCGTTTAGCACTGACTCGGCTTCTCCATGAGTTAAAAAATGATGCAAGATATTTTCCATTCCTCAGTGATACAAAGTGTCATCGATGATAGTATAATTCTTAGCTTGGTATCTTACACATTGTCAGTCATCTCATGAGAGATGCTGAGAGAACTTCAAATTTTGAAGATAGAGAACAATGTCTCCATACTAGGGGTCGAACGACAAGACAAGAAAAATGTGTTCATCCGCAAAGGAATCAACATGGATAACATCCTCATCTAATCGTGGAAAGTCAGATATTAACTCCGCGAAGACTAGTGATTTATTGGATTTCGCATAAGCGAATTCGAGATCAAACTCTTCTAAAATGACAATCCATTTATTATATTTTCCCCCTATGATACGCCTGGTAAGGACGTATTGAAATGGATTGACATCGGCAACCAAATTTGTCTTGCAAAGGAATATATAATGAAGAAAATGCTGGAATGCATGAACGACAGCCAAAGATAGATTTTCAACGTGAGAATAATTAATCTCAGGATCGACTAAGTTTTGACTAAGATAGTAGATGACATGCTTGCGGAGCTCATCATCCTCCTGAACCCAAACCATAAAAATTGTCTCCTCAGACACGGCGATATAAAGAAAGTAATCCCTACTGTAGTAAGGAGACTTCAGCAGAGGCATCGATACCAAGGCTTTCTTCGAAGCATCGAAGGACTCTTAGGCTCACTCATCCCAGATAAAAGAGGTGTCCTTCTTCAAAATTTGCATGAAACCCTTAGTGATATTGGCATAATTTACAATAAACCGACGTAGAAAGTTAGCTTTCCCTTGTAAACCTTGAAGTTTTTTAATAGTGTGCGGAGGAGGTAATTGAAGTATTACCTCAACCTTTAACGGAGATACCATGATCCCGGTCTCAGAAACTAGAAAACCCAAAAGACGACCAAACCTAACGCAAAAGATGCACTTGTGAGGATTCAACCAGATTCTATAGTAACGACATATTTCAAAAACAATTCGAAGGTGCGTAGAATGGTCCACTCTCTTACAAGAGTGAGCAGTAATATCATCAATGTAAGCTTCGACTATATGCTTAAGATTGTGAAAATCGAAGGTCATGGCATGTTGGAAGGTTGTTCCGGCGTTTTTAAGGCCAAAAGGCATTTTTCGATATGTGAAAGTACCCCAAGAAAAAATAAATGTCATCTTGTGTTGATCCTCAGGTTTAAATTGAATTTGGTTATACCCTAAAAATACATCCATAAAAGAAAATACTTCGCTTCCCGCACACTCTTCGAGAATCTGATCGATGAAAGGTGTCGGGAAGTTGTCTTTAAGACAGGCCTTGTTCAGGTCACGAAATTCCATACATACGTGGATAGTTCCTTGCTTATTATTCACATGAACGGGATAGGATACCCATTCGGTCAAGGGAACCAAGTAGATGAAGCCAACATTAAGTAGCTTCTCTACCTTCGCCTTAATAGCAGGGGCCTTTCGGGGATTGACAGATCTAAGACGTTCCCGAACAGGTTTAGCATCCGGATAAGTTCTAATCTCATGTTTGACAATACAATGGTTGATTCCTGGCATCTCTTCATATGACCAAGAAAATACATCTTGGAATTCCTTGAAGAGTTCGATGTAGATCAGGATTTCTTCTAGCAAACAATCTGCACCGATATTTACATTTTCAATGTTGCCAAGGGTATGAGAGATATCGATCGTGACGGTAGGAGAAATACTTGCCATATTTCTTTCGACATAAATGTCATTCATATCAAGTGGAACTACGGCATGACTGACTATCTCACTCAAAGTAGATCAAAAGTCACCTTGTTCGATTCTTTCAATATCTGGGAGAAAATAAGGGCGGTGATGCATATCGTCCCAAGGTTTGTCGAAACCATTCATGGCTTTGATGATAAATTCATCCAAAGGAAAAGTATTATCTAGGAAATCATGTGAACAAGACAATGAAGTGGCCCACATGGACCTAAGAATGGTATCCTCCTCATCTGTAGGCGAGGTAACAGGATCGGGATCGGTGGAAGAGTCAAGAACAACTTGATAAACAATCTCCGTTGTTGATAGTGGCATGGTCGTTTCAGCATGCAACTGAATTTCACAAGACGAAGTTGGGGAAGGTAGGGTCCATGAATCACTAAAATAGGAAGTGCGGAAAGGAATGGAATTCCCTGTTGAAACGGGCCTACTGGACATAGCGTAAATGTGGTGGCTCAGTGTCGTGAAGTCGAAAGTACCCATAAGGGAAGAATACATTCTAACACTAATATTCTAAGTTGTCGGCTGATAATTGTCGATCACAGGGATCGACTGTCCAAGAGATGCATTGGGACTAGCATACGTAAAGGATAACTGGTCGATCGTCATGATCTTCCCTTCATGAGGAAAGAAAAGAGTATGGAAGAAGGAAGATACGACGACAAACATAGCATAGGTCCAATTGTGTCCTAGTAACAAGTTTTAATCAAGAGACGCATCAACTACCTCTGCATCCACCTCTACCATCTTCCCACCTAACTAGACCGTAAAGGCAGGAAGAATACTGTGAGGGTGGAAGGAATGACCGTCGAAATAAGTCAACATGTTCGATGATTTAGAAAAAGTCATAGAACAGAGAGCTTTCCAATAGATCAGGTACATCACACATGAAGCAACACCTTCATCAAGACCCACACGTTTGATGGTATACTTTGAGTACTCCACGTGGATTTGGAATGCCACATGGTAAGGCAAGTGAGACTTCACATCTGTGATGTCAAATTTGATAACTTTTGATCCATTGGGTTCTAGAGATCCTAACATGGATAATAAGGCATTCCTCTGTGAAGAACATGTCTGGAGTACCTCCAAAGCTGACATCACACAAGGGGTTTGACCCAGGTCCTCAACAATAGAGTAGTTATGGGCAACAATAGCATTTGGATTGTGAGTATAGCGCTTGAGTACTCCTTTCGGAATACGAGGCGGTGGCTCTAGTTTTTCAATCTGTAAATTCGTCTCCAGAGGAGGAGGAGGATATTGTAGACCAGGAATAGCTTATGAAGAGCTATAATATCAAGATCGAGTGGCTACATTAACTTTCGCATCGACCATATTGATACACAAATGGTCGTCGTCTTGCAATGGCGGGTTTTGACTCCCACCAGCCGCATTTCCAACGTTTGAGGATCTTGAGGCCATGTGTTGGTTAAGTGGGAAAGGATTCGTCAGCATGGTGGGGGGTAGAGATAATAGCCTCGCAACTTCCACAAGTTTGGGGCATAAATGGGTAAGGTGATCATCTGTACAAATATTACATCGAAACTTCACCTTACGTCTTTCTCGTTTTCCCTCTCCAACATTATTATTCGTCTTTTCATTATTACCATTGTCCTTGGGTTTATTATTATTATTCCCACCTTTATGATTATTGCATCATTTCTTCTTATTCCCACCTGGTTGTTGGTTACCATTTGGGTCGACCGACGATTGCATGGAATGTACATCCGTTGACTGAGTGGGACTAGAAGACACGGATGAAGTTGGACCTCGTGCATATTAGTTTAGAGACAACTCTTTCAAATGGATTGTCACCGAGTCTGCGGATTTTACATTGGTGGATCCTACAATGTCATCAGCATGAGGTCTGGGATTTTGTCTAGGGTCATAGGTTGAACGTGGTGCATCCAGAGGAATGTGGTATAACATCCCAGACTGAGTGTATATGAGATCTAACTGTTGGGCTTTAAAGATCGCTTATTCCTCAATGGTAACCCCAAATGTAGCAACATCCTTTGAGATAGGAGGGTGCAAATACTTGAGGAACCATTCTAAAAGAAAGGTCAAGGGTATGGAGGTCTTAATCGACCTCTTTTGTCTATGCCACTCCTAGATATGATCCGATATATGAGTGGTGGTGTCCTGGTGTAAAGTCGACAGAAATTCTAGGATAGCATCGTAACGAACCGGCAATTGGAAGTGGTTAAGGAAGACCAACACCAGCTGATTAAAGGTCCCATATGCCCCCGTAGGTAGATTGATATACCATTTCATAGTGACCCCAATGAGGGTGCATTGAAATAATCTTAACCGAATAGAATCGTCAATAAGGGAATTTGAGGAGCACCAAAGGTGAAATGTAGTAACGTGATCACCGGGATCCTCACCATTCTTACCTTCAAATTTCGGAATGTCCAAAGGAAGCTTAGTGGGGAGTGGGAGCCATGTAGGATTATGACTCACAGGGTCATTCATCAACTTAGACAAGTCTGACAGATCAAGTGTGGCCAAAAAAGGGAGACGGGGTTGTAGCATCTGGCCCCAAGATCCTTGGAAAGATTGTGTTTGAGGAGCTGCAGGCCATCCAGGGTTCTAGTAAGCACCATGGTCCTGTCTGGGATTATAATTCCCTCCTCTAGGATTATTCATAAAATGTTGGTTGGGAATCATTCCAGTAGGAATGTTCTTATGGGGGTTATAAAAATCCCCCCCAGCCAGATTGGATCCGGGTTAGGGGTTTCCCAAAGCGTGAAACTAACCTCCCCTGGGTGTGAATCTGAAATATAGAGGAGGATTCATCATGCCAAACGTATTGGTCGGAATTGGCACCAAGGAGGTAGGGGTGTAGGACGGAACTTGAGCAGAAGCTTGTCTGCCAGGTTGGTTGTTCCACCCAGAAGCAAGAGGATTAGACCCAGAGTTAAAAGTAGGAATGCATCTCATATTAGGAGTCATTTGAGGGATTTAAGAACCACCAAATGAAAAATGGAGTATAAGTAGGTGTAGTTCCCCCAAGCCCAATGCTAGCATTAGGGTCAGTAATTGGTATGGCGTTCAAAAACTGTGAAGTAAAGATTGGCATACCATAGGAAAAAGGACTAGAGGCCATAGGGATGGACTGAACATTATAGCCTAGTGAGTGACTAAGAGACCCAAAATGGTTCAAGGTAAGAGATTGAGCATTCACTATAGGCCGAGGAATAGTAATGATAGGTGTCTTCGGCACTACAACCATTGTGGTTGCAGGAGTCGAAGGGGTGCCATTAACTATAGTGGGTGTAGGAGTCGAAGGGGTTCCATTAACTATAGTGGGTGTGGGAGTTGAAGGGCTCCCAGTGTTCTAAAGACTAGGTTCAGTACTCATCCTTGCAGAATCACAAGTCTGAATAGTGAATGTGTTTGTACCACAACTAATAACTCTACGCCTTTTAGAAGGCAAAGACTCAAAATCTGCTGGTAACTGTAACAAGCAACGGGACCGACAGAGACGCTGGTCCAACTCCACGATGACTTCAGACTCTAAAGACGAAAAAATAAATCCTAAGGCCAACTAGTAATCAAAGAGAACACCAAAACTCAAATGGCCAAAATGCACACAAATGGGGTAAAGTGGCTGAAAGTGGCCTCCCTCCCTAAAGAAGGTATGTCTCGCCCAAGAGGGGCTTGAGACTCCCTGTTAAAGATCAGAGGTAAAAGAATCAGTTATAAGAGGCCTCATGGGCTTAACAACCAGTCGGTCAGATCCCCCTAGAGAGGTAATCCCCATAAAGGTTGTGTGTTGTCGACTAACCCTTATCTAACGAAGGGTACCTGCAGAATAACCCCTATAAGTAACCTATGTGGCACCTAAGTTGAGAAACTAATAAACCACGGTATAATTGATGCACAGGTGAGCAGTCGTAAGTCAGGTCCACCGTATGGTCAAGGTAGCAAAGCCTGAAACCTTGAAAGTACTACCTCTCACAGAGGTAAAGGCACTAGCAAGATCCCCAAACACGAATAGATCCCCAAAAATATCTCTGACGCTAAGAAGGTATCGGGGGTATATCCATTCAACCAACCTCGCATGACCTCATGATTAACTCTGGTGTGAGCAGAGCCTCCTGATATTACCAATTATACAATGGATTTATCCACTCCCTTTGTCAGACACATATGTTGATTTAATTTCCTTGGAGAAGTTTACTCACAAAATCCTATTTCAAGGCACTAAATCCTAAGCTAGTTTGTGCACCCTAGAAAATAAAATCATGACTAATCAATTTTAAATTATAGTGTTAATTTTAGTGGTTGTAATCAAAAAGGTATGGTAGTGAAACTCATGATGTTATGACTCCGCACAAAAAGTAAATATGAATATAATGCAAAGTCCTAACTTCATTTTTCAATGAATGATATGCTTCTAAAAACAAATGCAATTTTCAATTTCAACTCTGTAATTATGAAGTAAAAATGCAATCGTTCATTATATGCACTAAGCTAATGACAAGGACTCAAAATACCAAAATGCCAAGCAATGCAAAATGCCTATTTTTTTGTATTTTTAATATAAAAAATGAAAATGCATGGACTGAAAAGAAACTTGATATATAAACTCTACTATGTATAGGAAGAGATAACTCAAGAAGGATACCAAGAAGAAAAACACCCAGCCCAATGTACAAGAACAATCAAAATGAAAATATGATGAGAAAGACTCCGCCCAAAAATTCAACCAAAGACAGATTTCCTGTCATCCCACAAGCACTCAAAATGCACTACAGAGACCTAAGAAGACTCAGCAAACATCAAATCCCACCCAGCAACCACCAGACCAACCAAACAAGCAAGAAAACAGAACGACTGTTTAGGAAAACAGAACGTATGTACGCAGCTTGCAGAGGGACATCCCGCATATATACACGACTGTCGGGCCAAAAAGTGCGTATATTTTTCAAAAACAAGGCCATGAAAGGGAGAAGGCTGAAGACTCAGACCCTGAGTGAACAGAAGTTGTCAAGCAATGATACGACAAGAAATGCAATAGGAATGAGAGAAATCTAAGGACAAAATTACTTCAAACCCTAAGAAAGAAGATACATTCCCCAGTATGGTCACTAATTATGTTACGAGGAAATATCTCTATGGCTATGGTAAACTACAATAGATGAAAATTACTATAGAAATCAACTCACTTCTCAAGTATGCTATGAAAACAAATATGCTAGAAAGAAAATATAAAAGGCATACCCCGTCTAGACATTTGATGAAGTCCAACATTGAGCACTTGACCCAAAGAAATATACGTGCAACTATTCCTCAACAACCAAGCAAAGAAAGCATATGGTGATGATAAATGATGTTAGCACATTCAATAGCATAATCCATTAATAAACATGAAAAATACGCCCATGGAATATTAATTCAAATATTTTCAATATATCAATTGGACGGGAAAAGAGTATTTCTATTAATATATGATTAGCAGAAGTGAAAATACTACAGACTTCTGTGTCAGCATGGTTTGGAACCCAGAAACTATTTTCCTTCCAGCTGGGCCTCCACCACTTCAATCCTCCACCAAAGGAAAGCTCATAAGAGAGAAACAATGAGGTTATCAATCAATAAGGGAAGATCTTGGGGGTTTAACAATTTGTTCAAACTTAAAGGAAAAAGGGATGCAGACTCAATATGAAGTAAATAATTTCTCCAAAGTAACTTTGCTCTCAAATTTGAATTCTTTCTCTTCTTTCCATAGCTCGGAATTGGCCCATTTATATCCTTTAGAATGGAACTGAAGGGTCGAGTCAGAACGTTTCCAGTATATGGAATTCCAAGGATCATAGATCTCTTGTCGTGACATGGAAACTCGACATTAATTTTCATTTTTCGGCACAAATATTGATGTACGCGGGTGGTAGTGGTGCAGCCTACGTATACGCATGCTATATAGTAGGAAAGATGCATACATGTGGGAAAATATGTGTTTTTAGCTCTAGATTTTACAAACAGGGATGATAACTCTGCATAGGGAAATTGAACAAGGCCTTCGTGCAAGATTTCATAGGGTAGTCAACCAATGCATGACAAGATATGGTTGGAGTAGTCACTTTTAGTTCTATATCCTACGATGGTTTCAATTCTTGATATTCTTCTTCTTCGCAACCTATGTAGAATAATTTCTTCTCACCAAAATTATACCCCTTACTGTGCTTTCTATCACAATTGAAACATAATCCATTTTCTCTTCTTTCATCTATATGATAAGGTGTCAACATTTTAGGTTGAGTGAGGTTAGGAGAGGGAGCATGGTGCTTTGTATAGTTGCTAGATGTCACTCTTCTAGTAGCCATATTTTTAGTTTCAACTTTCCTTGCCATATTGAAATCATGATCTAGGGATTTAGGTTCGAAGAGACAGACCTTATGTTTAATTTTCTCCCTTAAAGTTCGCATAAAGAGATCTAACAAATTATCCTCTGGAATGTTCTTTACCCTAGGACTTAGTTTTTGTAATTGTTGAATGTGCTCTATAATTGGACCTGTTTTCTGAATATTTATCAATTGACTAAATAATGTATTGCTCTTAATATCCCCATATTGTGCTATCAATTCATTCATAAAATGGACCAAGAGATAATAGAATCATTTTTTCTTTCACAAATCCATTGATACCAAACAAATTGATCATTTTCCAAATACAAGGATGCAAGAGTTACCTTTTGTAAGGTTGGGACTTCATGTAGATCAAAGAATTGCTAAATATGGAATATCCATGTTATACCTTATATTTACCATCAAACTTCCTCATATTGATCTTGGGAATTAATTAGTTCGTTGGTGCCAAGTGGAATCCAATATGATGTGGATATTGGAGTGATGGATAATCATGTTTCTGGGACTTAGTATTTATGTTCTCCGCATTTTTATGATTTCCCTATGTCTTGATATCTCCTTTATGGAATCTTTCATCTAGGGTATGTAATATGGAATTTTTTAATTGTTTCATTCTTTTATCCATTCTTTTATTGATGGAATATATCATTTGATTCATGGAATCTATCCTTTGATCCATTAACTTTTCCATTTTATCTTCCTTTTGATCCATCAAATTTTCAATTTCCATTTTAAGGCCCTCCTAAAAATGTGAGAAATAAACTAGTTTCAACATACTACCACTTGTTTCATCAACTTGGTTATTCAATTGGGATAATATATTTTCTAAGTCTTCACTTTCTTCGGATGTCATGTGTGATATTCCTGGAGTTTTAATTAGTGTATAGTCATTGGAACACCCTTAGCCATGTGGGATGACAATAATAATACTCGTTTATTTTCGCTTTATCACACATGTTTAATCACAAAAAATAGATCTTCCAATTAAAAGTTATGCCAATTTTAAGTGGCATACCTTTAAAACCCTAATTTTGGGATTGTCTTGTTGGTCGACCTTTGTCCTAATGTATCTCTGAAATTTTATCCCTTCTAAGTCTGAAATTTTGACATGAAGTACTCTGATATGTCTTCTCTATAATTCCAAAGGTATGACCAAAATTTGATGTGCCAAGTGAAAACTATGGTAACTTTCAAAAACTTGTTAATTCTTATCCCTTTCCAAATAGAGAACTTGTATGGAATGCCATGTGTTCAATATTTCAGATCTGATTCCGAAATTTTTGCCCAAAATAATATGGTCTATATTCCTTCCAAGGGAACTAGTGGAACTCAATTTTTAATTACCAAGATTCGAATATTTCACTTCTACTAGGAACACTTGTTTGAGACTAGTTTTATTACTAGTCAAATAACCCTCATTTCCACAGAAAGTAAAACAATCAAAACCTTGAAATTTTTACCACGAGTAATTCATTTTTCTCCTTGGGATCCTAAACATTTCATAATGTAAAGCCTTTCCAAAAAAAATTATAGCGCAAATTCCAAGATGAATCATTTGAAATTGATTTAAGGACTAGCCAAAAATCATAACTTCCACAAGCTATATCTCATAAATTATAAGGAACTAGTACCTAAAATTTTTACTAGACATAACTCACAATGTCTTCTCAGTCTCCTAAGAGTTTTACATTCTGAAACATCTCTTAAAAAAATTGTTTTGAAACTTTCAAGATGACTCGCTTGAAGGAGAAAAACCTTAGGATTGTATGCTTCAATACCAAATGTTAGGAACTAAAATCCAAAAATATTCAATGAATAATCCACTTCAAGGGGGAAGCCTCCTTTTACAATATATGAAATGCACAAGACAATATGAGATGATCCTAAAAATAGGTCTCCTTGGTATATATATAGTAGACAATGATACTATTACAATTAAAAGGCCTAGCCGATAATACTAATATAACAATAGAAATACAAAAACTCAATATATAGGGATTTACATGGGACTTTATGCTTAAATTGGGCCTTATCTAGAGGATTAATAGGTACTAAGTAAACATTGTTCCTTATATGAGTATATCTTTCTTTGTATGGTTATAGGATTATGACTTTGGGTACTAGTTAGAGATTCTTCCTTATCCTTTGAGCTCAAATTAGTTTAGGAAGGAAGGGTTGTTGAAATCCTTACTCTGGCACCTAGGTATATATGTTGCAAATGTTTAACAGGTAGCGCATGCTTGTCATTGATGGAAAGTACAGCAATGAATATGGCATGAGTACAGGAAGAATGTAACAGACGGGCACCAGAAGTATTTTAGGAAGATGCTGCAGAGAAAGCCCGATAAGTTTAGAAGAGATAGTGCAGAGGATTGTTGGCAGGTTATTATCAGGAAAAGTAAGCTTGTCATTGATGGCAAGATCAGAGTATGCAGCGAAGGCAAAACAAGGAAAAAGTACGCTCCATAGGAGAAGCGCCAGTGATCATTGGATCTCATCCTGAATTCCCGATGGCCGTCAGATCTGGATGAAGACAAAAGGAGCGCGCAGATCTAGAGGATAGATTTCAGGCATTAGATCTAAGTGCAGGATCTGACCACCGTTGGATCAAGGAAAACCTACACGGTATTTAAAAATGCAAGGAGTAGAGGGCTCACAAATCCCGAAAGCAGGAGGACCATCCATCTCAGGGGGTTATGTGGACCATTGATCCGACTCCCTGTCGGAGTTTCGGGGATCGAGAGTTGGAGATGTCAAAGAATATTGACATCAAGAATCCCGAAATCGTGATGTGTGAAATCCTGAATGAATCTTAACCGTCAGATCAAGATGTGATCTGGACTGTTGATCTGACTCCCTGTCAGAGTTTCTAGGATCGAGAGTTGGAAATGTCAAAGAATATTGACATCAAGAATCTCGAAATCACGATGTGTGAAATCCCGACTGAATCTGAACCGTCAGATCAAGATGTGATCTAGACCGTCGACCCGACTCACGTCAGCAGACCACGTCAGCTAGGAACACATGGCACAACTAGGTAATGACAAGTGTCAGAACGATTCAACATGTCAAGCACATGTAAGTCACGAATCAGGGTGACATGTGGCAGTTATTTAACACATGTGACGTCAGCAGACTTACACCATGAGGGAGTTTCGAGGATCGTGTGTTGGAGATGTCAAAGAAACAATGCAAAAGGAATCCCGATTTCATGATATGCAAAATTGCGACTTAAATCGCAGCTGTTGAATCAAGATCAAATCTGGACCGTTGATTCCAGTCCATGTCGGAGTTTCGAGGATCGAGTGTTGAAGTTGTCAAAGAACATTCACCACAGGAATCTCGATTTTGTGATATGTGAAATCACGATGAAATATGAGTCGTCAGATCAAGCTTTGATCTAGATCGTTGATTCTAGTCAATGGAGAGGAATCAGGGATTGAGAGTTGAACATGTCAAATATTATTGACATCGGGAATTCTGATATCGCGATATGTGAAATCACGATGCAATCTGAGCCGTCAGATCAAGCTTTGATCTGGACTGTTGCTTCCAGTCAATGAAGAGGCGTCGGGGATCAAGAGTTGGACATGTCAAAGATTATTGACATTAGGAATCTTGATATCGCGATATATGAAATAGCGATGTAATCTGAACCATCAGATCAAGTGTTGATCGGAGGGATATTGATGCACGACACAGTGAAACTACCAGAAACCATTGATGGCGTCTGCTAGAGAATTCGAAGAGACCCCTGTGTGATCGCCAGAGGAGAAGAAGAGTCTGCAAGCTTCATCCAAGTAAAGGAAGACTATTCTTAGAAGGGATTGATAGATGTATGAGCGTGGAAGCCAGTAACTAAAACAGAGAAGGTGAGCTCGACTGTCACAGAGAAGATGAAGAGTCTCAACTTCCAGAGAGGCTGAGGAATCTCAGCATAACATCCAGTGATGTTGAACGCGTGGGAAAACGGCCAGAGAAGCTGAAGAGTTACGATGATGATCACGCAGAGCACTCGAGAGGTGGAGGAGATTGGCATGGTATGAGCATGCAGAGGAATGGTGAATATTGCATGCACAAGATGCACAGAAGCTATATATACACAATACAAAGAAGAGAAGGGTTGTTGTTGCTGTTGGAGTTTGTTGTGGTTGTAGCTGGTGAAGGTGATTCATGTGTGAAGAAGAAGGAGAGTGCAGCAGTTGAATTGAACAGAAGAGGATATGTGCAGTGAATGGGTATGGTTCACAGAGCATAAAAGGAAAAAAAACAGACAGCGCAAGTGATGTGTGCAGGAAGACAATGAGGCAGACAGAGTAACGAAATGCAGCAGAATAGTGATGAGTCTGGTAAGCCATTGTTGAACATTATATCACTGTAATAAGTTTGAGTAACAAAGAATTAATATTTCAGGGTGGTTGGGAGGTGCTCAGGAGGACTTTTTTCCTCAAAGGTTCAAGTGGGTGCTTGAACACAGGGAGTTGTAGCTTCCATCTAGTTGCAGCCAGAGAAACCAGGGTGGCAGGGTGGTGCAAGGGAGAACTATTGTTCTCTATTATACAGGTTGGTTGCCTGTATGATTGGAAGTTGGTGCTTCCATCCAGTTGTGTTGGCAGCCAATTAATTTTTTTCTATTGTCCTATAATTTGCCTACACCTATGTCTTGCGAACATAGAAGTTTTGTCGCAATTTCTATTAAACGAAACTTTCATTGCTTGCGACATTTACACATTTATTTTTCGTTAAGTTTTCACGACTGTAAGCATGAAAACTTCTCCGTTTGAAGTCACATTTTGATCACTATCTGAACTATCATGATATTTTATTGATATGCCTACTACGCTTATCTTTTATGGCTGAAAGGACTTTTAAACTATGCTCATTGGATATTTTTTATATTGATTGCAAAACTTGATTTCATTAAGTTTGTGAGGCATTGAGCATATAGATTTATACTCTTTGTGACTTGCCTAAATCATTGAATTGCATAAAGGTCTTGATTTAATTTTGTTTCTATATATGATGTGATCCTTATGATAATGTTTTTATAGCTCTTGGCTTGTCAATTTTATGAGTATCGATTGGCACAATGGTTTAAAACTTTTGATTAAACATTTATACAATGGCACATGGTTAACACCCGGTGTTGGTTACACGTTGAATGTCAATGGTTTAAAAACTAAAGTTGATTTGGCGCGTTGACATAACACCCACCATTTGATTTTTCGGTTTTGACCTATGCTATGATTGTTTGAACAGAGGTTGAACTTGGCGGTTGTACTTTACCATAACTATTGTACATGGCAGTGAATAACTCCACCACCCTCGCATGCACACATTAATTCTTCCCCTTTGATCGTCCATTGTTGTTAGACCGAATGACTCTACTCCTATGCATTGGTGAATTCGAACTAAACCCTTACCATGTGCTCGCACCATGGCCCCAGTCGTCCGAGCTGAACCCAATGGGAACCAGGCCTGTTGATGTTTGACAGTGCCCGCAGTGACCTCAAGGAAAATGGGTGGCTTCCATTTTTACAAAAATTCGAGGGTTTTAACCTCTGCGTAGCTCGACAATTTGCTTTGACCTTTGATGGTTGTCGAGCCAAGGTCGGTGATATTCAATTGCAAATTGACGAACAGTTTATCAGTCTTGCTACGGTTTTGTTTGCCACTGGAAAACTATGGTCCAAGAATTGCAAAGTAGAGGAGGTCCCATGGACACTGCTCTTCCAGTCACGAAAAATCACCTCCTGTGATAAAGGTTTGCTAGTAACTATGCTCAAACAGTGTTGGCATGATTTATTGATGATAATCAAATAGTTTATCACCTGTGAAGGTCGGTACGGGTTTGTTTTCTTACACCACCTTCGTTTGCTTATGGTTTTTATGGGTTATCAGCTCAATATGCCATATTATTTGCATAGAAGCCTGTTTAAAATGTCAAAGAAGTACAAAATAAATCAGGACGATAGTATCCTTTTTCATTATGGGCTGGTTAAGATTATCATTGCCTATCATCTGAGTCTACATAGAGATTGTTGGAGCAATTTCATTGCTCAGAATGATTTTGAGGATTCGAACCCTCCACAGGTTGACAAACCTGTGGTGAGCGAGGTCAAGCTTATACCCCAGTACCCTACAACATTCTGCTACCTAAACCCTTGGTTGACTCACCTATCGACCTACCCCACTCTGTGACTAAGGGTGTTGAGACTGTTAAGCCTGTGGGAAAAAAGCCTAAGGCGAAACCCACTGCAAACAATAAAGGGAAAATAAATGCTCGTTTGATTTCTCGAATGGCAAGGAACAAGCTGAAACCTCCTGTCGAACCAAAGCCTATCATGTTGAGTGAGGACTCTGATTCGGAAGTGGATCATTTCTTGGCTAGCGAATACCCCTATTCGCAAGGTTTGTGTGCCGAACCCTCGTACGACTTTGTGTCAAACCTACCCCCCTGCCTACAAAATGACCCTAACTACCTAGGCATTAAGTTGTCTTGTGAAACCTCGGGTCATCCACCTAAACCCTCTCCTGCTCTGTCTAAACCTACAGTGCCACCCTGTTATCAATGCAGCTCGTGGTTAGAGAGATATTATCTTGATGTGTCGATTCTCCAATCAAGAATTCACTCTTTGGAGGACCAGGTTGCACTGCTTACCAGTCAAAAGGCTAAGCTACAATCCACTGATAAGAAACAAAGGACGACATGCTCCATCTTGTTTAAAAATGTGGAATCAGCCACAGTTGTCGTGAATTCTAAGTTGGCATAATTGAACAGCCTCGGCATAACACGGGTATATTTTATCACTTGTTTATATAACGAATTCGAATTCAGTTTTGAATAGCTCTGTTTACAGCATTGATTGATTATGTTACATTGTATGCGTTCTATACATAGCTTTGCTTTGACTAAATGGAAATTTGTTTTCCGAGTTTAGCTTCCATTGGATTTTCAACGATTTGATTGATCTTGGTGTGGATTTGATTTAGTTAAAATGGATGCTCTGTTGTCAATTGAAGTCATTTGTATCTA
The DNA here is from genome assembly GCA_009831015.1 of Picea engelmannii. Taxonomy (NCBI): domain Eukaryota; kingdom Viridiplantae; phylum Streptophyta; class Pinopsida; order Pinales; family Pinaceae; genus Picea; species Picea engelmannii. Next base: position 510,210 of record ML783028.1, read on the forward strand.
TTCTAGACAGGAGTTGTTTCTCATATTCAATTCTGAACACAATCACATTCTCGATTCTATTTCGTTATATGCTATGATTAGAAATGATTTTGATAAGGATAATTGTTACGGTTTGTTGTGTCATATGACTTTCAAAGAACAAGATTTCAATTCGGATCATTTCCAATGTAACTCTGTACAAACGCACTCAAATCGTGAATAGATTCAATTCATAACGACTATGCTAAAAACCCAGTCGGTTAATTTGCATTGGTTTACTGTTAGCTTGACCATGTTATCAGTCGAATTCATATTGCAATGAATATTCTGTTTGAATTTGATTCGTAGAATGAGATTGGCTATATCCAGATTCATGATTTATTTCTATATTAAACCCTGTTACGATCTGTTTGAAATACCAATCAAGATTGTTTGCCCAGTTTGCAATTATCACTAAAGTCGATTTTATTAAGATCGTAATCACTATTAATCGATCTTGTATGTTGACTGTGCGAGGATCAATGATCGAAATCGATCTCAAATTTGGTTGGGTTGATGTTGTTACATATGATTTCGTTTACACATAATCGAAACAGTCTTTCTATCTTTGTCTTTGATTAAACGATATGAATCTTTTGCTACATCATTATAGCTATAACGAGTGTAAAATGGTTGTGTTGGATTAGATCGTATCACATACGATATGACTCATTATCGATTTCAATTGGATATGAAACAGTCTTGTTACTGTTCGACCCGATTTTATGGTGACAGAAAAACAGAGTATTCTTACCCCTTTTTTCGATTGAACCACTTTTGATTCTGTTTAATGTTGAATGATAAAATCAATTGAATCTTGAGTGATTCGTTTCAAATGATCATTGGAAGATAATTGGATTTAATTCTTTTAAAATATTTGATTTGATTTCTATTCTGATCCTGTATGTTATTTTAGACTAGCTACAGAATCAGATGATTCTGTACCTAAGTCTGTAGAATTAAATTTTTATTGTTTTGCTAATAAAATACCTTTCTAACTTGTTATTTTTGGTCTGTTGCAAATGAATTCGAAATTGCATTGGATCTGATGAGAAGTTAGGGGATATTTGAAATATTTTACTTGCATTTTGATTTCCTAGTTTAGTTGATTTTGGGGATATTTTCCCAGATTATGTAAACAGTTTGATACTATCCACAGGAAGGTTTTACCCTGTGGAAAGACTTATATATACTTATTATTTTTGTAATAAGGATAATCCTCATTCGTGGGAGAACAAGGATATGGAATTTTAATACAGATTGAGACAGAATTTGATGTTCTGTTACAGCTTTAGCTTCTCATGATATCAATATTTTGTTTCATGTTATGTGTATCAATTTGTATTTGGTTAATGACTACTTTAGCTATCTTAATCTTTTGAAAATGATATAATTTAATCAATATAATCCATATCTGATTTCTTCCAAGTGTATAAAAGAAGTAGCAATTACTTAATTCAGTTTGTGAATGATAGATTTCTCTTCTTCATTAATTGGATTATTAAGTATAAGTTTTTGCATAACAGGTTTCCCTTATTGCAGAGATTTATAAATTACATAATTGTTATGATTTTTTATGTCTTGTTTTTTCTGTAAATAAACTCAAAGAGCAGCACAGCCTATCATTTACGAGAATCTTCTGGATCATCCGGTGCGAGTTTACTTCCTCCGACCAGCTTCGAAGTCAACATACACAGGGCAAACTTGGAGCGTTTCCATGTCAGTTTGTCATTTATTTGTTTAGTATATTTGTTACTATTTTTAGTTAGATATATATGTTTAGTATATTAGATTGTTTAATTTCAGTAAGTTTTATTTCTTATTTATAAAAAAATCAACAAAAACATCTCTTGTTGTCTTAGGGTAGAATATAATGAGTTTTGCAGGTTTTAATTAAATCTGTAGATTGTCTATATTTTACATTTTGTGAATAAGTGATATTGCAGTTAGTAATTAGATAGTTGATTAGAGTCAGTATAATATTAATTAGTAAGTTGTATATAGAATAGTTAGAGTAATTTGTTTAGTAGTTAGTTTTATTTAGATTAGTTTGTTAGTTTAGTTTTAGTTTGTTTTATTGTTAGTTTAGTTTAGTTTGTTTTATTTGTTTTAGTTAGATTAGTTAGTTTAGATTAGTTTTCTCTTCGGTTTTCTTAGGACCTTAGATGGCTAACGGAGCTGCTAAACCCGTCAGGGTGGTCCATTCCAAACGGCTTGGGTTATTAGAAAACCCCGGACCGGTTCCACTCTCTCAATTGACAGACGGTCAGTTTCTCCCGTCAACAAGTTGGTGCTGGAAACACTCAGGGAGTTGGTGCTTCCTTCTAGATTGGTGCTAGAGAAACCAGGGAGTTGGTGCTTCCTTCTAGTTGGTGCTGGAGAAACCTGGGAGTTGGTGCTTCCTTCTAGTTGGTGCTAGAAAAACCAGGGAGTTGGTGCTTCCTTCTAGTTGGTGCTAGAGAAACCAGGGAGTTGGTGCTTCCTTCTAGTGGGTGCTATAGAAAACAGAGAGTTGGTGCTCTCAGCAAGTTGCAGCTTGAAAAACAGAGGTTTTAGCCTCATTATGAGTTTGTGCTCATATGTATGATAATGTAAAGAATGTAATTATTACTTATCATATAAAGAAAAAGAGGTTTTTACCCTGTATGGGTTTCCTCGGAAAATATATGTCTCTGTTTTTTTCATATATGTGACTGATGTTGAATGTGCCAGTGTTTATTTCCCTACATTATTTTGATCATCATTCAGTGTTTATACAAAGAGTTTTAAAAGAAGCATAATTGTTTAAGCTCTGTAACAACTGATTCACCCCCCCCTCTCAGTTGTCCAACAATTGGTATCAGATTCGGCCCCCTTTTATCTAAGGGTAGATCCTAGAACTTAAACATGACAAGCCATGAAGGGACTTCAGTCACTAGGCCTCCTCTATTTGATGGAACGAATTTTGCCTTCTGGAAGGTTAGAATGAGAACATACCTAATGGCCTTAGGATTTGATGTATGGGATGTAGTAGAGACTGGATACATAAATCCTGTTGTGCTAGCTTCCAAGGATGATAAGTTAGAATTTAGCTTTAATGATAAGGGAATGAATGTTATCTTGAATGTACTTGCAGAAGCCGAGTTTGTGAAGGTGATGCATCTTCAAACTGCTAAAGAAATGTGGGACAAACTCATTAACAGCTATGAAGGTAATGAGAAGGTGAAATATGCCAAGCTTCAAACCTACATAGTACAGTTTGAAAAGCTACATATGAAAGAAGATGAAACTACTGGAAAATACTTTCTGAGAGTAGAAGAAATGGTAAATGCAATGAAGGCACTTGGTGAAACAATTGGGGAACCTTCTTTAGTACATAAAATCTTGAGATCTCTCCCAGATAGGTTCAACTCGAAGGTCTCTGCTATAGAAGAACTTAATGATCTAGAAACCTTGTCTTTTGATCAACTTCTCGGAACGTTGACTGCATATGAGATGAGGATAGTTACAGATAAACCCACCTCTAGAGAAGCGTCATTTAAAGCAGATAAGAATGAAGATTCTAAGCCTGATGAAATTGAAGCAAAATTTGTGAGAAGACTAAAGAAAGGATCAGGCAAGTACCAAGGTAAGTTGCCCTTCAAATGTTTCAACTGTGGTAGGATAGGCCATTTTGCAAATAAATGTCCCCACAAAGGAAAGGATCAGACTTGTGATGATGAGGAGAAATACAA
>ML783028.1:519513-537478 GCA_009831015.1 Picea engelmannii
GATTGATGGTTGATATTACTTCTCACCTTGAACTTGAGATCAATGGATAAGATTAAATGCTAATTACTTTTAGCATTTCCTTAAATAACTCAACTAGTTAATAAAATCACTTTACTTTAATAATTCCTTTAATTAAATTAAAGTCTCAAGGTAGAAGGCTTTGGACGATTTCCAAAAGTCTAGAAACTTAAACATGTGCAAAAATACATGTCCAATGCTACCAAACATCAACAAGGGCATGTTATATATGTAACACAACCAATGACAATGATACTTATGGATGTTGTGCATGTACTTATTGTTGAAAAACAAGAGAATATATATTATTTCTTCAAAACTTCAGAAGTGATTGGATATCACCAATGTATTGCTACATGTTTATATAATAACATTTTACCACTTCCTAACTAAGGAGAGACAAGTTTAGAGATTATCTCAACCATCCAACCAAAATTCCTAGACTTAGGACCAAATCTTGTAGGAGAGAATCCCTCATCCAACTAGGATCCAACAACATCCTATAACATAAAAAAATAGTGTTCACATAGAAATACTTTACAAACCATGTGATTACATGATCCATATCGGGCAATTTGATTGCTTAAATTGTTGATCATTATATTACAAATATGAGAGCTCTTAATCTTTAGAGACAATGGCACTATATCTACAGGACTGGGCAGCTAAACTAATCCTACTAAATTCAAAATGAAATTCGCTTGATAAATCATTTCCAGGAGTCAAGACTTAACAACTCTCGTAGCTTTACCGAGCATAAAATCAAATCAAATAAATCTTGCGATATAAAACCTGATCTAGAAATATCATAATCATGGATTTGAGTCTTATGGCTTCGCAGCTCTTTCAAGATCTCAGGGTTAACAACTTCCTAAATTTTCTAAAAACAAACCACACACATCCATTAACACACTTGGACAAAATTTAAAAGCATGAAAATAAAGTAAATGCATAATCAAATTAAGCAATCAAATCTTCAAAGTAAAAGCAAGCAATTTAAACCATCACGCCATTCTTGCGGAAAAGAAACACACCATGCTTGTATTTAATGAAGAAAGATAACTACAAGATAAAATTACATAAATAAAATAAAGAACCAACACACTCTCATGGAGCGAGCTCTTTCTCTTGAGAATTCATGGCAGGGAATTAAACTACAACATCATAGAATTTAATCAAATCATAAAACACAATAAAATTACATACTCACACTCCATATAAGAGAAGATCATAAATTGTTTTATTCACTCCATCATGAATTAGACGTTTGTTCCAAGAGTCCTCTTATTGGAATGGAGAAGGCACTCTTATTTATACATGAGTTTACTTTGAGACTAGGATATGCAACCAATAAATTCATATCCACTTTTCTCTGATGTGGTTACAACCATTTACTAACAAGTAAAAACTAAAAACCAACTAGTAAATGATTAGAATATTTTTGCTAATAATTCAAAACAAATCGCACTAATCTTGTCTATGGTCCAAGATTCTTTCCACACCAAAGATGGTTAATGATGATCCAAATTTATGACAAATCTTCAATGGTTGAAGATGAAATTCGAATTTGGAGCTAAGTGGTCAAAATATTCATTATTTGAAACTCCAAATATACCCGTAAGCATCACCAAACTCACCCAACTTTGGGAAATAATAAGTCTAATCTCTCATATAAACATTAAAATGGTCTTAATGCAAGGTTACCAGAAAACGGAAAATGGTTAAAAGTTAAGGAAAAAGGGTGTGAAAGATGACATTTTAGTGACCCAACAATCCACTCACATGATTAAAGTATCACACACTAGCTCATAAAACATGTAAGAACTATACCATGTTCCAACACTAATGCAAACCCTAGGGGTTTTAGTATCAAAGTTATATAACAATAGAAAACTACTACTCTACAATTCAAAAATATAATTTCGTGAACATAAGTAGAAACCAAAAAAACAAACTTAAAAGTTTATTCAATTCAAATGGCCATTTCTTTGGACCTTATACAAAAAAATGGATCACTCTTGAAACTCTATATCAATCCTTGACCAACTCACTTATATAATATTGGTTATTCTCTAAGGTTGTGTTCAAGCTTTCAAGACCACAAAATCCCCTTTCATACTCTTTGATTCATTTATTAATACAAAGGAAGAAAACCAACTACCCTATCTATGAACTCCAAACTAACTTCTACATGTACAAGACTTGGAGCTTTCATGTCTTTACCATTAATACATGATTACATTGTTAAATTCCCTTTTAGAAAGATATTTAATAACCCTTACAATACAAAATGCATGCATATTTTGGAAAAATCCATTCATATTTTGTAAAAAAAAAATGCATTCCTTTATTCACTCCTAGATTTTTTTGAGGCATGGGTGATGTGTATTATACTATATCACATCCTTCCAAAACCTTTAAAATTAAATCCAACTAATAAAAGTACTTTGTGGTGTTAAAACTCAAATATTTGTAGAAAAACGGTATGAATCAACCTCAATGATCTCAAAAAAATGTACGCAAGATCCTCTCATATGTACACCACATAGAAAAGGAAGATACAAGAAGTAATTCCCTAGCACTATTTACAAAACCAATGTGGTGGATTTTCATGTTCACCTTCAGATGCACATGGTGGATTTGCCAACTTAGCAATTAATGTGTTCTTACACTTTTAAAACACATATAGTAAAATGCATGCTCGTGCTTCAATTCTTGGTCAAATTGAGTGATTCAACTTGGAGAATGTGTATTTTTGTGTGCCTTGAATTCTTGTATTTCCATATTTTCAATTTGAACCCTAAAACTTGTTGTTGTGAAAAAATACTTTAAAATATGCCTTTAACACATAATGAAAAATATGCATTAAGTGCCTAGTAAAATACACACATTACATATTTAAATGCATGAAAAAGTGAGTCAAAATATAGATATATGTAGTATGTCACACTGAATACAAAACCCATATCTCATAATCTTCCAATTCATCACCAAATGCACACCTTCAATCTGCCAAAAGAGGATTTTCACTAAATTTGACAATTGTTTGGTACTTACCAAAAAATGCACATGAGGTTATGAAAATGCACACCGAGGCTCGGCTAGAAACTTAATAAATGAAAACACAATGGGAAATGTAGATCATAATGTGACACACCTTCCCATGAGGTTATATCTCATGCATGTACCCTAAATTGTACAAGATTGTGTAAGATTGTTGACTTGCACAAGGATGCTCCTATATCAAAATCCCTTGGTTGTAAAATATTGAGCATCTTGAACAAAAGGATTTCGATGAATCAAGAATGGTTGTATGTGTTAGCACTAGAAGTCAACTTCAGATTGTGTTGAAGTTAAGCCTAGTACCCATTTGTTTGTATGTCACAATGAATAATTTAAAGAGGTCAAATGGGCACAGATTCAAGATAATATCATTTTAACTCAGAAAATTGGACCAGCATGCACAAGAAGTTGAGGTCTTGATCAAATTTAGTCATTATATTGTAGTAAAGGTGAATAGGAGGAAGAATTGGTGAGGAAATTGTAGAGGTCTACTATGGACATCAAGTCTTCCAGCAGCCTAAGGAGGAAAAACTTCGAACACAAGATCCTCTTGAATTCAAAGCTTCAGGAAACTGAAGAACGTTTTAACGGGACTGTAATCAAACATACATCACAATAAAGTTAAACAATCCATGTGAATCCTTCAATCATGGACACTTCAGTATCAGAGGCAACGAAGATGAAGAAGAAGTTAACTTACATTAAACAAGAAGTCTCAAATCAAGTTACATAACCAGAGAACCAAAGCTTCATCAAAACTTTACAACACGGGAGCCTGGCTCAACCATCGACCATAAAAAAATATAAAAATTACATCTTTATACTTAGACTGACTGCAACCACCAGAGGAGTGATCGAGACATGCAATCAAGGCTTTATGTTGGAGCTTTCTCCAGACTGTGCATGCAGTCTCCTGTTAGACAGGAGCTCTTACGTTTAAACCTTCTATGTCATATTACACATGCATCTCTCTGTCAAACGTGAGCTTAGACAGTCTGTTAGTTATTTTTGAGCTTTCCATTTATGGGGGGAGACGATGTTTCAACCACCATCGGGACTAGGACGGGGCTTGAGTCAACGTGGCACTTGGAAAACATGTTGGCCGCACTTTAAACTTCTTCCACTTGGATCTTCATTGGACGTTTTTTTGGAACACTGGCAGGCGGACATGGACGTTGATGATGGGGAGCTGGTGAGATGATCGGTGCAGGCTGGCAGGCTATAACGAATGATTGGCATCTAGGTGGAATGATGTGGATGGTGGGGCGGTGACTGGGAATGCATGGGCGCCAGTACGCGAGAGATAAGGTGTAAAGGCGTAGGGGTGATGTGGCGATGGGAGACATGACAATATCAGTAGAGGTGACATGGAGTGGGAGTGGAAGACACAATTTGGGTGGTGAGAGGAGGAGATGTGACGGCGGGAGAGGGACAGGCACGCAGGAATGTGAGTGGAGGACAGGTGTCGATGGGAGCATGGGCGGTATGGGAAGGTGGTAAGGAGGATAATTGTGGAGGTGACATGATAGTGGGGGGCATGCACCAGAAAACAACCAACTCGGACCCCCCCGTTAAATGCAAAAGGTCGGGGGGGGTCTGATATGGAATGTGAACAGTAGATCTGAGCGCGCAGATCACAATCACTGATATCGGCACGATCCTTAGTACAACACGCCAAGGCTACCCAACCATCAAAAACTTAGGATAAGAGCCAAAAGTGGGTCGCGCTACATCCCTTTCCCTCATTTTTTCACCAAATGGTTATTTCCTAAGGGAAAAATACTTTTCCATCAAAAATGTGTGTTAACATTAGGATCCATGGGGGATAGAGACCTCCCTACGAGGCTCTAAGAACTTTAGTAGTTTCAGTGCCTTATCTCTTGGGGTATGGAGTTATCTATTACAATAAAAAGGAAAAATGATATTTACAATGGCATGAAAAAGCCACTCATGGCTCAAGCAAAGAAATTTTACAGAAAATCCCCATTTACAGGGCCACCAAAAACTTCAACACCCTCCAAATCCTGCAACCTATAAGTATTATTTGGAAATATCTCAAAGATTTTGAATGGCCCAATCCACAAGGCTTCAAATTTACCATGCTTTCCTTTGTCCTACTTGGGAGCATCCCATTTCAGTACTAGATCTCCCAGCTAGAAATCCTCTTTGTTTACCTTCCTATCGAAAGCCTTCTTGATCTTTTGTTGATGGTCATGTGCTTTGTCCAGTAGCTTCTCTCTAGCCTGCTACACTTCTACCAGCTGTTGTATTCTTCTGATCATATCATCAGATTCTCCTTGGTAGTCTTGGAAGAATTTTTCCACAGGCAAGGAAATATGAGAAGGAAAAATGGCCTCAACTCCATACACAAGATGAAAAGGAGAGACACCAAAAGACCTTTTTGTTGTCACCCTGTTAGCCCACGGAGAAAATTTGAGCTTTGAATCCCATGCTTTCTTGTTGTCCTCTAACAGTATTTTAATTATCTTTATAAGGATTTTATTAGAGAACTCTGCCAGTCCATTCCCTTGGGGGTAGTAAGGAGTAGAGTGAATCAATGCAATTCCAAATTGTTCACAAAACTGGATCAATGGTTCATCCTTGAAAGATGAAGCATTATCAGTGACAATCATGTTCGAACAACCAAACCTTTCCATAATATCCTCAAGAAAACCAATTATTACCTTTTGAGAATCACTTCTCATGGGGATGGATTCTATACACTTGGTAAAGTAATCTGTGGCAGTCAAGATCCATCTGTGTTGACCACTGGAAGCAGGATGAATTTCCCCAATAAAATCTAGGCCCCACTGCTGAAAGGGTCCTAAAGATACCACATGATTCAATGGAAAATACTTGAGCTGCTTCTTTCCAGAGAATTTTTGACACTTCACACAAGCCCTGATCTTTGCACAGACATCAGTGAATAGAATAGGCCAGAAATACCCAGCCTTGAGAATTTTATATGTTGTGATTCTCCAGAAGTGATGCCCCCAACATAAACTATCATGAAAATCAAACATAATCTTTTGGGCCTCATGTGGGTCTAAACATCTCAAAATCACTCCTAGAGGGTCTTTCCAATACAAGACTTGATCAATAAGATAGTATTCAATAGCTTTAAGCTTCAATGCTCTCACCTTGTTCTTTTCCAAACCATCAGGAGGCCGCAATTTCTGCAGAAAAAATATAATGTTGTTGTACCAAGCACATCCTGCCAGTGTAAGGTTAACTTGATAATCTTTATCATACCACTCAACTTGTTGATTTTTTGAGCAAGTGTTGATGAAATTAACCCCCAAATCTTTGCAATTGGATTCATCCAGTAGCCTAGCTAAACCTTGGCCTTTGACCAGTTTGGTGGGCTTTATTTCCAGATCAAATTCAAGGATTTTGGAAATCCACTTGCTTCTTCTTCTGTCTATGTCAGGTTGAATGAGAATCTCCTTCACTGAAGCTGAAGGAACAAATGCAATGACCTTTGAATGCAAAACATAGACACTGAAATCCTTGAGGGATTTAACCAAAGCATAGGCATGATTTTCCATGATATCATATTTCATCTTTGTGTCTCTCAATGCCCTACTAAAAAAGGAAATGGGTTGCTCCAATCCTTCAACATTCTTTTGCAATAAAACAGTTGTTATTGTATCAAATGAAGCGAAAGAAAAAATCAGAAAATCCTTGGAGTAATCGGGATTGATGAACAAAGGTGCTTCAGTCAAGGCCTTCTTTATTTGATCAAAAGAATTACGAGATTCTGTAGTCCATTTGATTTTATTCGCTTGCCTCAACATGGTTGTAATATGCTTTACCAGTTCAGAAAAATTAGAAACAAACCTTCTTAGAAAATTAATTTTCCCCAAGAAAGACTGAACTTATTTCTTGGATCTAGGGAGTGACAAGGTTTGGATGGTTTCCACCCTACTGGGATCAATCCTTACCCCCTCAGTTGATACTATGTACCCCAGTAACTTTCCCTCCTTCATGGAAAACAATGACTTTTTGGGATTTAAAGAGAGACCGAATTTTCTTCTTTTCAAGAAGATCTTTCTCAAATGATAACAACGTTCTATATCAGACCTGGAAAATACTGTGATGGCATCTAGATAGATGACTACAAATCTATATTTTTCTCCAATGAAGGCAATGTCCATAGCTCACTGGAAGGTTTCCCCTATGTTCATCAATCCAAAGGGCATCTTATCATATATGAATGTACCCCAAGGAGTAGTGAAGGTTGTTTTCTCTCTATCTTCAGGCAAGACAGAGATCTGATTGTAGCTATAAAATCCATCAATCATGGATATCCTAGATCCACCTATTACCCTCTATAATATGTACTCCATCCTTGGCAAGGGGTAATTATCCTTGTTAGAGCTTCTTTCTAGGTTCTGGAAATCGACACAAATTATGATTTCTCCATTCTTCTTTCTCACTGGGACCAGGTTGGCCACCCATTCAAAATACCTCAAAGGAATGATAATCTGAGCATCCAAAATCTTTTTAACCTCTTTCTCCATGATAGGCAGCAGCATAGGATTTATTTGTCTCAATTTCTGCCTAAATGGTTTGGTCTCTTCCTTCAATGGGATCTTATGTTCAATGACACTTGTGTCGTATGTTCTGAGATCTTCATATGTCCAAGCAAATACGTCACCAAACTCTTTTAACGGTTTAGCATATTTATCCCTTTGTTCCCTTGACAAGCTACTTGACAACTTGACAAATTTTGGATCCTACTCTGTACCAATATTGCACTCAGCTACATCAGCATCCTCAGTTGAACCTTTACCTTTCACTGCCACATCATTCCTGTCAAACAGTCTTTCAAGAGGGACTAATCCCTTTGGAATATGATTGCTAGGCAACTGGAGAATATGATGATTAGCAATTTTGTTTAAGAAAACATCAGCATGAGGATTACTTTCAAAATCATTATCTTGATCAATATGTAATTCAGAAAACTCACCAATAGTCTCAAGGAATCTTTTGATCTCAAGATCATCCTCAAATACTCTTCAATGCTTGACATTGTCAGGTATAGAGGGTCTATATTTCACTTCTACATCATAATTGAGTTTAGGTGGAAAAGAGACTCCGAAAATACTTGTTGCGACAACCAAAGAATAAACCATGGTATTTTCTTCTCTTGGAATAAATGAGATGTTGAAAGCTGAGAAAAAACTGTCAACTAGGTCCCACACTTCATCTCTATAAACTCTTAGCCTAGGGTGCTTAGATTTATAAATATTTTTTATTTGATTGAAAATTAATTCGGCATCCCCAAACACTGATATCACCTCAATCCCCATGTCTTTTTTAGCCCTCAAACCCAAAACAAGAGCTTCATACTCTGCTACATTATTGGTAGCTTCAAATTCTAACTTGTAGGACAAAGGTATAATCTCTTGAGTACGCGAAAAAAATACCACTCTAGCACCAGCACCCTATCTAGAAGAGGCTTCGTCAAAGAACATCTTCCAAACATCAGTGATTGGAGGAGAATCTTCACAAAAATTAATGAATTGTTTTCTGATTTCAAGAGGAGGCTTAGGAGCATCAATGAGCTACAATAAATTGGATCCCAAATCAGTATCAAGTGAAAAAATAAGATGGTTGGTGGGGTTTGCTTCGTCACTAATAATGTAGGCTAATTGAGCTTCCCTGTAAAGTCTTCTATGCTCCCCCCCAAACACAGGAATAGTAGCATATGTGAGATCCATCTGCAAGGTTCCCCCAAGTCTCTTTATCCAAGATCTTGACAAGAGCATGCCAAACTTGGGGGGAACATCAGCCACCATGATATCCATGACCACACTTTTCATGGGCAATTGAAACAAGGTCACAACCAGATCTTTGATGACCCCAAGACATTGCACTTTCCTAGAATCAAAATAATATAAGTCATGGTAAGTCTTTATGATTTCTAATCCAAGTTCATCCATGGCAGTTTTGGGCATGAGATTATGAGATGCTCCTAATTCCATAAAATAGTTAGGCATCACCTTGTCATGTATGTTCAGAGATGTATATAAGGAAGGGGATGAATCATCTCTATCCTCTACCAAAGGACCTAAGATGATATTAGGCTTTCCATCTTGAAGATTTACTGAGTCCGTGGAATGAGATGAAAGCTTGGGCTGCAACATTTTGGAGAGGCACCTTTTGAAATCTTCATGCTTGACCAGCTCTGAAATGGGTACATGGATTATAACTTTTTGAATTTCATGCTCAAAATTAAAAGAGGAGGGGGGATTTAAAATATCTTTTACTTCTGGGGCAGGGCTTTTGATCATCGGTGGGGTTTTTTGTGCCTTATTATCTTTTTTTCTATCTGATACATCCTTAGCAGGATTCTTCGCTCTGGAAGGTTGATCAGGAATTTCAAACTTGCCTTCTTTTTTTTCGGACCTGAGGTTATACTTATTTGGACTCCTATTTGTCTTCTCCCCCTTACTCATCTCATTTAGCTAGTTTTCCATAAGAGACTCCTCATATGCAGATTGGGTTAAATGGGTAAATGAGGAGGTGTCTCTGAGACAATGGATTTCAGGGTCAACCTCTTCTTCCTCTCCCTCTTCATCAGTAACAAGGTTATTTTGGAGAGGGCTTGGATCCTCTGATCATCCCTATCCCTGCCTCTTTGATCTCTTTAGATAATCTTGGGGGTGTTATTTGGTATTCTAAAGTTACCCCTATTTTCATAATTAGGAGGATTCATGTAGTTCTGCTTTCCTTCCAATTCCAACCTTTCCATTCTAGCAGAAAGCGATTTTAGTAACTTGGTTACTTAATCCATTTGAGGGGGAGCAGCAAAGGAACCAGAGGTCGAAGCCTTGGACCAACATTTTTTATTTCTCTATCATCCTTACTCCTAATCTTATCAACTGCCAATATATTGGACTCCACTTTCAGGGCTGCATCTTGCATATGAGCCAAGGAAGTGGCTCCTCCTTCTCTTAACAAGAGGCAAAAATCAAGGTCAAAAGCACTAGAATAAGTAATTTTGGCAGAGGTTTATGTAGGTTTAATATCAGTAGGAATCTTATTATACATTTTATTAAACCTCTTTGTGAAGCCAGAAACATATTCCCCTTCTTTTTTCTTAAGTGATCCAAACTCTGTAATGTAGTAAAGGAAATCTTTTTTATCCCCCCAATGTCTTAAGAATGCATCATCTAGGGCTTCAATTCTGTTAATAGATCTAGGAGCGAAGGCCCTAAACCATTTCCTAGCCACTCCATCAAGGCTATGAAAAAAATCCTCATCCATACATCTTCGTTCACAATGGGATAATTGTCTACATAACTATAAAAGGTTGCAAGGTGCTCCTCTGCAATTATGTCTCCCTCACCTGTGAACTTGGGAAACTTCTTAAGATAGCCACCAATTGGGAGAGAATTCATAGGCTAAGGTGGGACAAGAGGGGAATATCTAGCAGCTATTATGGCATCCATTATGTTCCTAGGGGGATTAGCACCTACCATTTGGATGTGAACTGGAGGAGAAGAAGGAGGATATGGAGTTTGAACAGGTGAGACTAGGACCATGTTCCTGGGAGAAAAGAGAAACAGTTGAGGATTTTTGGCAGAGGTTACAGATATCGAGGGAACAGAGGTTACCCCTACTGTAAATGAAACAACTCTAATAGGGGGAGGAATGGTAAAACCTAGAGTGGGAAAATCTTCTGAGGTCCTGGGTTTAAACCACGTTACAACTTCAGAGGAAACAGGGGTGTCAAATCTTTCTCCTTCCAAATAGAGACCAGGAGGAGAGAAATCAACAGGAACACTTCCAAACTTTAAACTTATAGAAACTCAAATAGATGGTATAAAAGGGAATGAAAGACAGAAACTGGAGATTCTAAAGAAGGATTATGAAAATTTCTAGAAATACCTGGTGGTACAGCAATTGAAGTACCTTCCCGAGGGGTCTTTCTTTTTTTGATAATTTTCTCTGGGTCATATTCAGGTGTTGCTAGAGGCAGTTGTGGAGTATAACTCATGTGTCTACCTTTCGGAGCCACAACTGAAATGGAGTCGAAACAATGGAGTCGCTAGGTGCAAGCTGCAATCTTCAATGGTTATGATGTCTGATACAACTTCATAATCAGAATCTCTTTGTCGTTCTATTCCAGAGAAATGTCTTCAATTCGTTCCCCAACAATGACACCAGAAATGTTAGCACTACAAGTCACCTTCAGATTGCGTTGAAGGTAATCCCAGTACCCATTAGTTTATATGTCACAGTGAATAATTTAAAGAGGTCAAATGGGCGTAGACTCAAGATAATATTGTTTTAACTCATAAAATTGGACCATCATGCACAAGAAGTTGATGTCTTGATCAAATTCAGTCAGTAATTTGTAGTAAAGGTTAATAGGACAAATAATTGGTGAGGAAAGTGTAGAGGTTTTCTATGGACATCAGGTCTTCTAACATCCTAGGGAGGAAAAACTTTGAACACAAGATCCTCTTGAATTCAAAGCTTCAGGAAACTGAACAACGTTAAAACAAGACTGTAATCAAACATACATCACAATACAGTTAAAAAATCCATGTGAATCCTTCAATCATGGACACTTCAGTATCAGAGGCAACTAATATGAAGAAGAAGTTGACTTACATTAAACAAGAAGTCTCAAAACAAGTTACATAACCAAAGAACCAGAGCTTCATCAAAACTTTACAACACGGGAGCCTGGCTCAACCATCGACCATAACAAAATATCAAAATTACGTCTGTATACTTAGACTGACTACAACCACCAAAGGATAGATCGAGTCATGCATTCAAGGCTTTACGTCATAGCTTTCTGCAGATTGTGCATGCAGTCTCCTGTCAGATGCGAGCTCTTACATCTGAACCTTCTCTATCAGATTGTGCATGTAGCTCTCTATCAAACGTGAGCTCAGACAGTCTATCAGTTCTTTTCGATATTTCCATTTATGGGGGGAGATGATGTTTCAACCACCATCCCTGACTTCATTAACTTTCTTCATCAAGACCAAGACAGGGGCCTAAGTCAACTCGGCACTTGGAAAATGTGATGGCCACACTCTGAACTTCTGTCACTTGGATCTTTATTGGACGTTTCTTGGGAACACTGGTAGACGGACATGGACGTTGATGATCGGGAGCTGGCGAGATGATTGGCGTAGGCTCGCAAGCCATAACGAATGATCGACGGCCAGGTGGAATGATGCGGTTGGTGGGGTGGTGACTGGGAATGCATGGGTGCCAGTACACGAGAGATTAGGTGTAAAGGCGTAGGGGTGATGTGGCGAGGGGATACATGACAATATAAGTGGAGGTGACATGGAGTGGGAGTGGGAGACACATGTCGGGTGGTGAGAGGAGGAGATGTGACGGCGGGAGAGGGTCAGCCATGTGGGAATGTGAGTGGAGGATAGGTGTCTACGGGAGCGTACGCGGTATGGGAAGGCGGTAAGGAGGCTAAATCGGAGGGGGCGGGTAGGATGTAAGCGGTAAAGAGAGGGGGGGTACGAGTTGTTGTGGAGGCGACACGATAGTGGGGGGCCCGCGTCAGAAAACCACCAACTCGAACCCCCCCCCCCCTTGTTAAATACATAAGGTCGGGGGGTTCGATATGGAATGAGGACCATAGATCTGAGCATGCAAATCTCATCCACTGATATCGGAATGATCCTTAGTACAATACAACAATTTTTCCCAACCATCAAAATCTTAGGATAAGAGCCAAAAGTGGGTCGCGCTATGACCCTTTCCCTCATTTTTTCACCAAAGGGTTATTTCCTAAGGGAAAAACACATTTCCATCAAAAATATGTGCTAACAATATGTATTTGTCTTTTATTTATTTTCCTCTTTCTCTTACTTCAAAATTTGTACCCTTCACCTTTCTTTATTCTCCATCCAACATCCTTCTTCATTATTCTATTCATCATCTCCCCAAGTTTTTGTTCTAGGAAACACCTCTTACCTACCTTCAACTTTGTCATCTTCTCCTTTATCATCATCAACATTTTTTCATCCTGTGAGAATTCAATCCAAATGGTTGTTATTGCCTCCCTCTCTTCCTGCTCATACACCATCACCAATGTCCTTTGGAACTCTATCTCGGTTATTCTAATTCCTATAGGAAATCTCACCAAGGCTTGTTGCTCATTGATTCTCAAGCATCACATCATTGTTTTCTTTAGCAATATCTCCTCTACCAACATCATCATTGTCATTGTCATATATGGACTCACTTAGCATGTTAACTTGTTGCTACTCTCCTTCACCTTCTCTACTCTCTAGCATCAACTCCTCATGTTGCAATCATTTCTTCATCATGAACACATCATGCATCCCTTCATCGTATTCATCTCTAGGGTTGTTGTGTTGCATTTCTACTCTTCATATTCACCTTTATATCTTTATCACCTACAAACATAGCTTGATCTAAAAAGGTGTATGCCTCTCTCAAATTTAGTTGGGGTTATATGAGGCAACTTTGTTGACCATCACTCAAGGAACATAAGTGGGTGACTTTTAGGGAGTTCAACTTGATAAGTTAGTATTCTTCCATATGATGCTCTAAACCAGTGTTCAATATATATTCAAGGAGTTCAGGTGGGGTAGGAGTGATTTACCCTTACACTTGAATTAGGGTGGCCTACTTGTCCACACCAAAGTCCCACTTATTCAGTCAACACTCAAACAATTATGGGAATCAACATCTCCAATCTACATCTCCTTCACTACAACATCTATTGTGACATCATCTCCTTGCAACTCTATTGATGTATGTTGTTTCATGCATCAAAACCCTCCCTTTTTCTTGTAGTCTTGCTTGAAAATCCATTTCTTTCAACAAGAAAATGGGACCCCTCCTTTTATCCATGAGAGCTTCTTGACTTTCTAAGAAGAGGTACATGAATTTTTTGATCTTTGTTAAAATCTTCTCATATCTCTCTAATCAAGTTGCTTGATTTTCCAAGATTGGTTTGGCTTAATTTGGTTTTGACACTTAGACAAGTTTTCAAAGATCATTTTTGGTATACCGGAGGGGTTTCTCTTAATTACTTTGGTGCACATCAGAGAAGTTATTCAAAATTTCTCTGGTGCACATCGGAGAATTTCTTCATAATTTCTCCAACACACATCGGAGGATTTTCTTATAACTCTGTTTATACGTGACTTGAGAATTCTCTAAGTTAATATTAAATCCTTTGACTCAATCAGAAGAGTTCTTATGAACCTTGTCGGTTGAACGAGAGGATTTACCCTAACCTTCTTTGATGCCCTAAACCTCTGACTGATTAACTTCCTTGTAACTTCTTTAAAACAAAAAGGCCAATTCGGAGAAGTTTCCAACACTGACTTCAATATGAGTCGGAGTAGTTTGCAACATCAACTATGATTGAACTAGAAGAGTTCCCATCAACTCTCTTAGTATCATCAGATCTCTTCCCATCAACTCCTCCAGTGCAACTGGAGAATCTCCTCCAAAATTATCTGGAACTTTTATTATTTATCGATTAAGTTATTGGAATCGACTTTGATACAACTGGAGTCTTTCTTATCCTCATCACCTATCTTGTCGACAAAATTGTCATCATTTACTCTAATTTCTTGAAACCTATGCCAGAAAAATAATAAATCATTGATTGGGGTCTTTCCTTCTTGCATAGCTCTATCGCCAAAATGAAAAGAGGGAGGTCGTCACTCACACAAAGAACATTCTCCCAGGAAAGACCATTGCTCTTCTCTATAACCCATTCATCATTTGTATGTCTTTAGTTATCGGGTAGGTCTTGAGAACCTATCCCCCTGCTTCTTTATATCCTATATTTTTAGGGTTAGGGTTTCTTTGATAAAGCCACATCAACAAGGTTTATTTTCCCCGACCTACCTTTCTCCATTTCCCCATAAGACCTATCCATAACCCTAGCACTGCCCAAATGCATTACTATCTCACCTTTTCAATTCTTTAACCCTATTTTGGCACGCCGAGGCACTCAGACCTGGGTTTTACCAGAGCTTCCTCACTTTTCTAGCTTTGGAACCCTTGAATTCCCACCTCCACTCGATTGTTTAGGTCTCCCATACTAATTTTCTTTACCCAGCTAGGTAGCCTTCGTTATGAGTACACTGTTAGAAAAATGGGTGTGCTCATTTCACCATAGACAATATAGCAATATTTTCGCCCAACCATAGGCATAAAGGCCACCCTCGAGCACCTTAAATTTGATGGACAGAATAATTCTTGTAGCATATCAATAGCCAACCAAGGCTAGTGCACCAAGAAAGGATAACCAAAGACCAAGCAGAAATTAGAAACCAATAACCCAAGACAAAGTCACTATTGCAGCAGTTGTAGTTTTCCTTAACTCATGTGCACTTCTTGTCCTTATGCAGCCGTGAGTGAGTGATTCACAAATGAGCTCTAGCGCTCTCTATTTATACTACTCCATCTTAATTCATTGGGCCAACTTCTCTTCCTGGGGGATAATAACTCAATATTAATTATTTTATTAAGTTGACTTATCTTCTAGGGTTATTATCCAAGGCTTTAGGGTTTCTCTTGCTTCCCAGAATATTCTAGTCTCGTCAAAGGTTACAAGTGGAGGTTAATACCTCCCACATATACCATAATATCAACACTCCCTCCTAGCTAGGGAGGTATTAAAGGCGATTTTCTTGAGAACAAACAGACCATTCAACCGGTAGCATCATCATATCCACACAAGATATTGCATGATCAAATCACAAGCACCATCATCACTATCCAACTAGATAGTCTTTGTGGCAATCAAAACAATGCCATCCAATAGAACATAATCATGTATATTCATAGTAGTATACAAATATTATCCAGTGGTACACAACCACTCTTAGTAGCACACTACTACTAACTAGTGACACATAGTCATTATCAGTGGATCACGTCCACCACAGTAGTATACAACTATTGTCCATAGACATATAGTCTCTACAACAATCATATTATCTCATATCAATCTACATAAACAATATCATGATACAAACTAAGTCATCTAGGCCATTCCTCCACTCACATATGTGAGATATGGAAGAGCATATATGATCCAGGTGGATATCGGTGGCCACCCACCATTTCCAAGTGTCTCAAAACAGTTTTTTGGCAATTTTGGTAATTTACTATTTTTAACAATTTATCGGGTCCTGAACTTTCGAAGCCATTTTGAGGCCCTAAAAGACGTTTTTTGGGAAAAAAGGGAGCAACATGGAAATTCCTTTGATGTTGCTTGAAAAAAAGTTGTATTCCTTGGATATATCTTTCTAACGAGGTATTGAGCGCATCAAATGAAGATCGTATGCAAAAGTTACAACCCCGGGAAGTTGATGTATTGACTTACCCAAACAGGGCCCCCATGACTTTTGGCGCTTCATATCCTGGGGTTAGGTTTTTGGATGTCTAGGATTTTTTACATTCCTGTTTATTGTAAAAAGGCCTTCAAAGACTCATTTTAACCATCTTCTTGCGAATGAGCGCAGCCATCACATCTCTTCTCAGAGATAAGTCGCCACCATTCTAGCAAGTTTTTTTTCCGCTGCATTTTACAGTTTTAGCTTATTTCCTTATTGAATTGAAAACCAGTTTTATTGTATCTCTGTTATTATGTGTTAATAATTTGTTAATAATATGTATTCATTTCGTTCTTCTAATAAAATCTGGATCAGTTTCATCATAGGGTTCTTCCCCTTGTCATCTTAATGCATGTCCCCAACGAGGTTGGAGTATAAAGAATTGGGTCTCGAGCTTGTTTCTCTTGAGGAAAAAATCTCTCGCACGCTCAAGTGACCTCTCATGGAAAGTGAAAATAAATATGATGGGACATGAGTCGTTTCAAAATGTTGCTTGAGGAATCCCTCATGCAATAGAGCAACGAGATGATAGATAGTTTCGCGCAAATCCTTCAGCGGCTACCAACAGGTGACGTATCTTCTTCGAGCGGAGGCACGAACCCCTTCAAGGTACAAATAAACTTAGATATTCCTATATTTGAAGGTCAGATAGACGCATATGTTGTAGAAAAGTGATTGAATCTACTAGAAGGGTATTTTTTTGTCCATAACTTTTCGAATAGAGAAAATATTACGTTTGCGCTACTCAAAATTGTTCCACATTTCAAACATTGGTGGGAAAATTTCTGTGAGAAAAAGGAAACAGAGGAACCGTCATTATTTACAGTCACGGCCACCTGGGAATCCTTCAGAGATGTTATTAAGGAAAAATACTACCCTGTCAAAAGTTATGACGACTTGTATACCAAATGGACCACACTGCGGCAAAAAAGAGACCAAGCAGTGCCAAAGTTCACAAATATATTCTATACCTTGCGCACCAAGTTGGGTATCAAAGATTCAGAGCAACATCTAATGCTCAAGTATCGAGGTTCTCTGCATAGATACATCCAGACAAAAATGGAATGTATTGACATCTCATCCTTGGGCACGGCCTACCGATATGCCATCAAAATCAAGCATAAGCTCAAACAAAAGACGCGATAATTTGGGCCTAGGAACCCCTCACAGCAAAAGCCAGGAAAGGGTGGCCCCAACTCACAGAACAACGGACAAAGCAAATATGGACAGTATCAGGACAACCATTCCAAGTGTTGGGGCTCATAAATGTCCTATTTTCATCCATCTTTCCCTTCATCATTCTTCACATTGCATCACCCCATTAACCTTTCACGATATCATTTCCATAAATATACTTGGGTGTCACCTTATTGTTCTCCACTTTATTCATTTTAGTATTAAAAGGGAATTTGTGATTAAATGTTAGAAAATTGACATGTTTTCATATATATCTCAAATATGTGTGAGCTTTGTATTGTGTAGGAATATGTGAAGGATTAATTCAA
>ML783028.1:538267-548701 GCA_009831015.1 Picea engelmannii
GTGTTATTTAACTCTTCACATGTTGTACTTGCTTTTCCTTCATGTAGTTCTCCATTTCTATATTAATTCCTTCACGCAATTTCTCATTCCTAGATTAATTTCATTTACGCAACTAGATTAATTCAATTCCAAGTCGTGTGTTATATTAATGATTCTATTTCAGTCGTGTGTTAGATTAATGATTCAATTTTAGTTGTAGCTTAAACATTAGATTAGATTAGTCTTGATTCAATCTTGCATATACTTTGCGTGTGCTTCGTTAGTTTACGAACCCCAGGTTGAAAAATTAGATAGTTGGGTAAATACTACAATGCAATTAATTCAACATTAGTTCGGCCCAATGTAACGACTGTTGTTCCTTTTGTTCCAATTGTTGTTCCTTTTGTTGGTCGTGATGTTCCTTTGAATAGAAAAATTGACGTTCCCTTTACGATTGTTTTTCCTTTACAGGTGTTGCATCTCTGGAGGCTGGGTATTGAAAACAAAAGGTAAGAACCTACGTAGGCGACAAGTAAAACGCTTGTGCCAGTGCCTACCTTTGGTTGATGCATAGAGGTTGTTTTTAGGACATGTTTAGAGCCCAACATTTTGGCGTTGTTGCCGGGGAAGCACGATGGATTGGAGTTTAGATTTCGTTTTCATGCAATTGTGATTAGACATGCTCCTAACTATGAGGTGACATATGGGTAAGGACATGTAGGGTAGTGTAAATTTCAATTCCTGCAAGTGTGGTAGTTTAGATTTATCTTTCATGCAAGTGTGATTAGACATGCTCCTAACTCTGAGGTGACATATGGGTAAGGACATGTAGGGTAGTGTAAATTTCAATTCTTGCAAGTGTGGTAGTTTAAATTTATTTTTCATGCAAGTGTGATTAGACATGATCCTAACTCTGAGGTGACATATGGGTAAGGACATGTAGGGTAGTGTAAATTTCAATTCCTGCAAGTTAGTGTAAATTTCAATTCTACAAGCGTGATCTACATGTGTTGGTTCTAAGGGTCATAGAGATGCTTCAGTGTAGATTTCTCACTGTCCCTACCAACTATCAGGAACGTTTTAATTTCCACAACTGTGAAGAGTAATTATTTTCCATTTTAGTAAGAGTTATTTTATTCAAGTTTCTTTTCATTTTTCAGTTTTGGGTGTTGTAAGAATCCTTTTTTTTAACATGGTTTAACAATGAGTTTAAGCTTGGAACAACTCACTCAGGTCCTAGCAAAATTTGGGATCTCCTCTTCTCTAGAAGAGGAGATCTTGATAGTAGCTGGAAGCTTAATTACTCCTCCAGAGGCGAACGAAGAATCAACATATGAAGAATCCTGCATATTTAATAAAGAACAATTAGGCGAGCAGGAGGTCGAGGAGGATAGTAAGAAGTTGTAGCATGATCTGAGTAAGACAAATTACGCCTACAAAATCATGATCGAACGTTGGTTTCAAGCAAGTACTAGGTTAGTTCCATTTAGTTTTCCTTTTTATTTCGTTAATTTAGAACTTCAGCAGCTAATTTCACACACCCATACATATTCTCGACTGTCAATTGCGAAATTGAAAGATAACATATTTTTATTACTATTGCGTGCATGGCTACATTGGCTCTTTGATTATACATAACTAATGTCTCATTTCTAATTAGTGTAGTGTAGGTAGGGTTTTATTTTCAATTTTTTTTGTTTTTTCTAGAATAAGTATGCTCTCCTCCGCGCTTTGTGCAATCGCGAAGATCAGAAAATAGGATGACTAATTGATTGATTTCAGGAATATCAATTAATTGATGAAAACAAAAAAAAATTGCCTAACCTATTTTTTGTTTTGCATTTGCTCAATTTTTAATAAACTTGTGAAATAAATTTTTATTTTATTCCTTATTTTAAAAACACAACAAAAGAAATAAAAAGTTGCACGTCCTCATGAAAAAATATATATAATAATAAAAATAAAAAAAATAATAATGTAAATGAATAAGGTTTGCAATTCATACAAGATAAGAGGTGTGCAGAAACTCCAAGTTGAAACAGCTTCATGAATGCACTCTTCTTGTTCTAAACTTGAGCCTAGTTTGCGCGCCATGTTTTTTTCCTTTGTCTCTTATCCTGTAGACCCCTAGAAATAACCCTGCAATAAAAAATATCATATGTGTAGGAATCATCACATAAGCTTGATCGAACAAAATAAATGTCATTAATTTGCAATTTCACCAGAGCTGAGATCTAAATCTGCTATATCAAACCAAATGTTTCTCGTATGAGGTTCATAGCATGATTAGCTGCCTCTACCTCTGTGCCCAGTATTTTCTTTGACTCTGCTTTGTGGATGATTGCCTTTTGCCTGCCTGGTACATTCATTGATGAAAAATCAAGGCAAACGACTTATGGAAGCTAGCGGTGCTCTCCCCAATCTCATTTTTTTTTGCCTATCTAAAAGTACAGTCATATTGGTTGAAAGTTGAAGGTTTATGGAGAAACTTTGTCGATGCTATAAAAAAAAATAGAAAATGTCAAAAGGAAAGCAAGAGAGCATAATGAAGGTGGTTACTTATTGATTATCAACTCTAGCAATGCATGAACATTATTTAATACAATTTCTGCCAGATGAGATCCACTCATACGTTCAAACGGAATAAAGAGATATTTATGTCGGAGGTTGCAAAATTAAATTTTGTTTATATCGAAGCGGCCCACGTCTATAGTTCCAGGCCAGCATATTTAGATAATTACAATGGTTGGCATTTGCAAAATTATCTGGCATTTTTGTTGATGGAAATTGATGAAGATTTTTCGGTGATATTATTTCTAAACCGTCACGCTATATCAGGGCGGCAGTTCTAACCATGTGCAAAAGGTCGTTTGCTTGCATTTTCTTATATGCCAATGTTCTTTCTGATGGGATACCTCGAGATGGTAGAATGGAGCGACGGATGTTTGTGTTTGGGTTCTTGGGCAAATGAAAATCTCTCTATAAGAAATGTGAAGTACATACCATCCCTAAAATGGTGCATTCACAGCTCAGAAGAGATCCTCTCCATCTAAAGACTCTGGCTTCGTTTTTTTCTTTTTTTACAAGTTGACAGACAATGGATCTATTGTATCCAATCTCACCACAACTAAGGATGCAGAAACTCTATTGGACTTGGGATCCACAGATGTTGTTGGTTTGTCTGACTCGTTAGAGGGCACTGAAAATGAGGAGTTTGAAGCTACATCAAGGCAAGAATATGATGTGTTATTTTATCAAACAACTAGTGACAGTGTAGCTGATGTTCTTGGCATTAACACAAAGGCAAAGCGGCCAGCATTGGTACTATTGAAGAAGGAACCTGAAAAAAATATCCCATTTTGATGGAAAATCTGAGAAATCTCCCATATCTAAGTTCATCTTTGCAAACAAACTCCCATTAGTCACGACCTTCACCAGGGAAAGTACTAATATGATATTTTACAGTTCTATATAGAAACAAATCCTTCTCTTCACATCTTCCAAGCATTACAACCTGTATATAATAAACTTGCAATGCAGCTTCGTGGATTTGACTCCCTTGTCTTAGCTAGGATGGATGGTACAAGTAACGATCATGCTAGGATCAAGTTTGATGGGTTTCCCACGAGTCTATTCTATCCAGCAGGAAACAAGAGTTTTGATCCTATTACTTTTGACGACGATTGCACTGTCAAAGGATTTTACAAATTCCTAAAGACAAATGCAGTTATTACATTCAAGTTTCCCAAGAAGAGCATGCCTAAAAATGTAGAGCCTACTCCAGTTACTCAAGATAGCAGTGCAACAGAGAAAATATTCGAGAAACGTGGCCATTATACGCAGGGTTGTTGGAGGCGGATTGCTCATCTTTGTTGTATGCCTATTTATAATTAAAAAAATCGATACCCGTGATTCTATAGATATTAGTCCAACTCAGACAAACAAAAGAAGGATCGTTGTTCAATCCCCAATTGGTGTTTTGGACACATTGATTAAAGAAACGGAATCCTGGTGTTCAAAGAGAGAGGATGTCGTTGTAGATAACGTAGTCTACTGCCTGGTTGTCGATGGAATTTCTGGGGTGGATGAGAGGGTTATCATCATCTTCAGTGCACCAAAAGAAAAGAAGGTGGACCAGGGCAATGAAGATGACAATGTTGTATTAGTGGATGACAAGAATCCACTTTGTAATGCTCAAGACGCGTTGTTTAGGGTATTTGCAAGAATTGTTGAGGACAGGCATGGATTTGATAATGAAGATGAAGATGTTGTTAAGCAAGTGATTGCTTTCTTACTAGTTCCAAATAATAAAATTGGTTGTCTGCTTGGGAGAGGCAAAAAGTTGTAGAGAAAATGAGAATTGATATTGATACAGTGTGGGCACCACAAAGGTGAGAGACAAAGGTGCCATGTCTCAGATCTCAGGAAACAGCAACAGTTCCAAGAGGGATAGGAGAGGGCCCATCTTGGCTTTGTCAGGCAGCAGTGACGGCAACGATGGGATCATAGCAAGGATGGGCAATAGTGTAAGGCAGTTTCTCGTCCAAGAGGGCGGCCTCCAACACCACCCGTTTTAGCAAGAAAGTTTTGTGGAGTACCTGCAAGTTCACCTAGATCGTGGCCACGACCTTTCTCATCCTTGTTGTTCCACTCATGGACTGCGAGAATCAGCTCACCGATCTCGAGATTCAACAGGCCAGCTTGTTGGGTGCTCCTCCAGTTTCTACTAAACTATAAATGTTGATTTTAGCTCCTCTACCTCGCGATAATCTCTTTTGAGAAATTTAGGGTTTGAAGAATTTAGTGTTTTGCGTTGTGTTTTGTTAAAATTTAAGGTTTGAGTGTAATAATAAAAATATTAGGTCAAACATAATTTAAAAAATAAAAAAATACAAAATATATATAAAAAATACAAAAAAAATGTTTTATTAAAAAAAAAAAAAACATAAATAAATAAAATTAAAATAAAATATTGTTTGTTTTTATATTTTGTTTTATTATAAACAAAACAAATAATATAATAAAATTAGGTTGAACTTTAAAATAAAAAATGAAAATTAGAAACCAAGTGTAAAAATTAAAACAACAAAAACAAATAACATTGCAAATGGACGTTTTCTCCTGAAAACAAATGGAAACATGTTTTTTACTCTAAACAAGCAATCAACGTTGAAACAAGTGCGTGCCCAACACCCACAACAAGAGGTATAAAACCACATTTTATTTATTTTTACTTTGTCGCATTTGTCTTTCTTTCTGCATATTATATTTTCGAACATCTCACAAGTTTTCATGCAGGATTCGTAGTAAGTTTTTTCAGGTGTGCGGTCGATCGCATCTTGTTGTTGAAGGGATTTTCAAAAATCACAAAAACTTTTGAAAAAGACATGTCTTATTGACTGCTTGAAGGAGTTGATTCTCATTTTACACATCATGGCATTTGCAGTTACACATAAACCCGTTCATAAAACCATTTGTGCCATGAATGTCTTCCTCCAGTTCTCCTTCAAAGTAGATTGTTCATCCATGTGTTGAAGCCCATATTCCATTGAATTATCCTTCATGACTTCGCACACACCTATCTTTCTAAGTCACATACATCTCTTTATCTTTTTTAGTTTTCCTTGTCAATAAAACTATCCAGCTCCCTTTCCATGACCACATTGCCTTGACATACACATTATTACTACTGAGATATTTTAATTTATAGTCCTACCATTCTTTTTATCACAATTCGCATTGACTGATGTGGGATTCCTTAAGGACCACATTTCAACAAGTCTTTCCCCATCGACCTCAACACCTTATCTGGGATATAGACTAGAGTCCATTTTGAGTACCTGGAGGCTTGCATGCCTTAATGGCAAGTTCTCTCACTGACATTCATGGGAATACATCAATGTCCCTTGATCTCTAGATCTTGCAAGTGGCTCGACCTCAGCTCATTCATTCACACTTCGCAAGATGTACTTGGGTACCTTGGCACTCATTGACATCAATGGTGATTTTCCTCGTATTGGTTAACGACATTCATCATTGTTCGGTAATCCAACGACTTCTTTTCATGCTCAACATCGACACATTCATTCGCATGATTAGAATGGTACCATCAGGTTTAGCAACGGGTGAAGACTATACACTTTTCATGACTCTATCAGCAGTTAGAGCAGCATGACTACAGCTATCTGAGAGTACTACAATTCCACTTTCACACTTTCTCTTTTCCATGTTTCATTCAACAGCAGTTCAACTTCCTCCACTTCACATTCTCTGATCCAGCAGATAGCAGTTGCAGCTACAGTAGCAGTCGCTTTCCATATGATCCTGCAGCAGTGACATCTTCCATCATCTAGCAGTCGCATCAGCCATATTCCTATTTCATAGTTCATCAACATTTTGGGCAAGTGGAGGTATGTTATTTTCTAAACTTTAATCATCTAATTCCTCAACTGCTAGCAATGAATAATTTGGAAAATTCCCTCATTAAGTTCCCTTTCCTTTTTCACTTCTATGACTTATTCCACGTTGCATGAGGACATGCAACAATTTAAGTTGGGGGGTAAGGGACTTTATTCACCATCATCACTCCATTTTACCACGACCAACATTCCATTTTTTCGTCTCATTTACCAGTTATGAACATTTCTTTTCCAACATTTATTTTCCAATGATACTTTGTTGCACTTTACTTCATAAGCATTGATATACATATTGGCATGATTCACACATATACAAAAAAAAAGGGGGGCTTTCTTATACGCAATGATGTTTTCCTTATGCACATTGATAGCATACATTTTCCAGTAAGAATATGGGCAAATTATTATTATAACATCAAGAGAACAAATAATGAAATGAATGTTGTTAACACAAGAACCAACATTATTTATATGCATGGTTGTCACACAAGAACCAAGCATAAGAAAAATGTCAGTTGTTACTCATGTAAATCCCATCCTGGAAACCATTCATTATCATCACTCAAAGACAACATTCAGATGCCAAAATTTCTTGAGAAGATCCATGCATGGTTGCATGAGGACATGCAACAAGTTAAGTTGGGGGGTGTGTTGGGGCTCAGAAATGTCCTATTTTCATTTATAAAAGAGAGTGCTCTCTCTTCATGAGATTTCAGTTGTAAGTGGAGAATTAGAGTAGTCATTAATGGTAGTCATTAGGATTCGAAAGAGAAAGGGATTCTTAGCTTTGATTCATGGTTTTGGTTTTCATGCTTTTATTATTTTGTTATGAACATTGATTTGGTTTTTGTAATAGAAGATTGCTTCATTGGTGTGAGCTCACATATGTTGTTGTGTCATTTAAATATTCACATGTTGTACTTGCTTTTCCTTCATGTAGTTCTCCATTTCTAGATTAATTCCTTCACACAATTTCTCATTCCTAGATTAATTTCATTTACGCAACTAGATTAATTCAATTCCAAGTTGTGTGTTATATTAATGATTATATTTGAGTCATGTGTTAGATTAATGATTCAATTTCAGTTGTAGCTTAAAATTTTGATTAGATTATTCCTGCTTCAATCTTGCATATACTTTGCGTGTGCTTCGTTAGTTTACGAACCCCAGGTTGACAAATTAGATAGTTGGGTAAATACTACAATGCAATTAATTCAACATTAGTTTGGCCCAATGTAACGATTGTTGTTCCTTTTGTTCTAATTGTTGTTCCTTTTACAGGTCGTGTTGTTCCTTTGAATAGAACAATTGTCGTTCCCTTTACAATTATTGTTCCTTTACAGGTGTTGCATCTCTGGAGGCTGGGTATTGAAAACGGAAGGTAAGAACCTACGTAGGAGACAAGTAAAACACTTGTGCCAGTTCCTACCTATGGTTGATGCATAGAGGTTGTTTCTAGGACATATTTAGATCCCAACACCAATCCACAAGCAAAGAAGGACACCGAAAAGACAAATAAAGATACTGGGAAGTGGTGTGACTTCCATAAGAGCCCCTGGCATAACACTGTTGATTGTTGCTCAAAGCAGTCGTTGGTGGCTAAAGTGAAAGCCTCTAAATTAGATGTGGGTTCTAACTCTAAGTTAGAACCAGAAATGGAAATACAAATCATTGATGTGGAACCCAATGCCATCGTTGCTAGCACCAAGCTCCAGCCTGGTGAACTAGATGAGCAAGAAGAAGGACAGTGCATTTTCCATTCACGGATGTGGGTAAAAGGCACCCTGTTTCAATTCATCATTGATAGTGGTAGCCAGAAGAACCTCATCTCAATAGAGGTCATCAAGCGGTTGGCCCTACCGAAAATGTTACACCCACAACCCTACACCATTGGATGGCTCCACCAAGGAAGTGATCTTCATGTCATCCAACAATGTCGACTGTCATACGACATCAAGCCCTTCAGAGACGAGGTATTGTGTGATGTTTCTCTTCTCGAAGTTTGTGATGTTATTTTGGGAAAACCTTATTTATGGAAACGTCATGTTGTATATGAGTCTAGGCCTTGTAGTGTTATTATTACTTTGAACAGGAAACTGTACATGATACCTAAGGCAGTCCCACCTAGTGTTATTTCCTTGATCTCTACTAAGCAATGTAGGAAGGTCATCTCTTAGATGAGGAAGTTTGTCTTCTTCATGATTCTCTCTCAGAATGATCGAAAGATCACAGCCACATCGAGGGTCTCTGCGGTCGATCTCTCCATACAGAAGAATCAAGTAGATAAGGTCGTGGAAGAATACTAGGATATCTTCTCCTCACCTATCGGGGTACCTCTACACTACCAAGTCAAGCACCCCATTGATCTGACCCTCAGTGCACTACTGCCCAATGGGCCCGTCTATCACCTCTCTCTGTTAGAGAATGAGGAGATCAAGTGAAAGATCCAAGAAATGTTCCACAATGGGCACATATGTCCCAACTCACCACCTTATAGGAGTCCAATCGTACTGGTACAAAAGAAATATGGAACCTAGCGACTTTGTATTGATTACCGGGATCTGAATAAAATCACAGTCAGAAACCTATACCTGATTCCCCAAATCAAGGAACTCCTTGATTAACTTATGGGGGCCAAATACTTCAGTAAGATTGATCACAAGTATAGCTACCACTAGGTCCCGATAGAATAGACAGATGTATGGAAGACCACCTTCAAGTCAAAGGAAGGCCTTTTTGAATGGTTGTCCATGCCCTTTGGTTTGAAAAATGCTCCAACCACTTTTATGAGGATAATGGATGATATCCTGCAACCATTCACAAATACTTTTGTAGTGGTGTATCTAGATGACATTCTCATTTATAGCAAGACTTGGGTCGAACACTTGCAGCATATTCAGTAGGTTTTGCACATCCTGTGGTAGCACAAGCTATACGCCAACTTGGAAAAATTCTCCTTCGGCATAGACAGGGTCCATTACTTGGGCTACATCGTTGATCATCATGGTGTACATGTGGATCCCACCAAGATCCAAGTCATTCATGACTGTCCAGCCCCAACCACACTCACTGAGCTTCGGAGCTTCTTGGACCTTGCCAATTTCTACCGCAGGTTTGTGTTGGGATTCTCCCATATTGCATGGGCCCTCAGCCAAATAACCAGGGGTGGTGGTAAGGCAAAATTTGTGTGGGGCTGATCCCAAAAAAAAGTGTTCTACGATTTGAAGCAACGCTTGTGCTCAGCCCCAAAACGTTCACTACCAGACCTACAACAACCCTTTGAGATTGAGACATATGCTTCAGACTATGATATGGGCATTGTTCTCACTCAGCAAGACCATCTCGTGGCCTATCATAGTGAGACACTATCAGATGTTGTCCATAAGTACCCTACTTATGAAAAAGAAATGTACTCCATTGTGCAAGCCTGCCGCTAGTGGAGACATTACATTATTGGGAAGGAGATAGTCATCCACAATGATCATAAGCCACTGCAGTTCATGAATACACAAGGAAAATTGCAGAATGACCACCATCAAAAGTGGTCCACATACTTGTAGCAATTCCGACTCAACATCAAGTATAAAATAGGAAGCACCAACTGCGTTGTTG
Source organism: Picea engelmannii (assembly GCA_009831015.1). NCBI lineage: Eukaryota > Viridiplantae > Streptophyta > Pinopsida > Pinales > Pinaceae > Picea > Picea engelmannii. The sequence goes on from ML783028.1 coordinate 548,278, forward strand.
ATTGCCTCAGCAGGTTTCCAGTCATGACACTAACCATAGTGCTAGACTCTTGTGGCCATGAGACCTCTTGATGGCCCCAACTCTATGAGACAGACTCAAACTTTACCACCACCTACCGAATGTTGGGTGAAAACACAGTTGTCAATAATTTCCATCTTTAGGATGGGTTGTTGTGTCGTCTAGGCCATATCTTTCTTCCATCAAGAGAGTGAGAAAATATTATCTGGGAAGCCCACTACATTCGAGTGGCAGGACACTTCGACATCGAAAAGACAGTGGCAATTGTTGGTCACTATAATTGCTTAATTAATTTCAAACAACCAAGTGAAACATAAATTATCAACCCAGGGAAGTCTTTTGTTTCAAAGATAGCTACGCACTATATATGCTCAATTCCAAAAGCACTTAGTGTTGTAGTAAAGAA
>ML783028.1:551072-565689 GCA_009831015.1 Picea engelmannii
GATTAAGCATATAATAATGAGAAAGGACGTTGTGTACCTTGGAATGATCAGGTGAAATGATAGTATAAGTCAAAATACAGGTGATGAAGGGTATAATAATGGCAAAAAGTATGGGCAAAAAGGGTACAATATGTGGTCCTAACAGCAATGCTACAGAAATATTTCTAGTGGCTGAAACTTCGACAGGAGGTCAACAAGCATATCAAGTCCTGCACTACCTACGCTATTGCCAAACCGACCATTAAGAAATAGGGCCTGTACACCCCTCTTCCTACTCCTGACAGGCCATGGGAATCCATCTCAATGGACTACATGTCGGGCCTCCCATCCACCAAGCAGGGAAATGACTGTGTTTTGTGGTTTTTGATTGCTTTTCTAAGATGGTGATTCTGGTTGCGTGCAAGAAGAGAATCACAACAGAGGCCATTGCCAAGCTCTTCTTTGAATGAGTCCGGGTACATTTTGGAATCCCACAAACCATTGTCTCATATCGGGACAGTCGATTTCAAAGAACATTCTGGTCGAGCCTCTAGTCATTGTTGGACACCAAGCTCACCAAATCAACGGCCTTCCACACCCAGACAAATGGCCAAATCGAGGTCATAAATCGAATGATTGTGAATATCCTTCACATGTATAATTCCAAGCACCCTCTCACATGGGATGAGAGCCTTCCCTATGTCCATCATAGCTACAACCCAAATCAAGCCCTGCATATCTCAACCGGCCAAAGCCCCTTTCAGGTGGGGTTGGAATTTCAACCATTGGGTCTCATAGATGTTGCACTTAACCTTACGATCACCTTGACCGACTCATCTTCTGGTCCAACTGAAGCTGAAAAATCCACCCGGTTCATTGATCAGATCCATCACATCTGCCAACAAGTTTAGGATATCCTACAAAAGTCCAATGACAAGTACAAGCAGCGCCATGATCAACATCGGGTGCCACATAAGTTTCAGGTGGGAAACAAAGTTTGGTTGCACTTACAGAAAGAATGCCTTACAAGACCCCATCGGAAGATTTTCCCACTCTGTTATGGTCCATACACCATCACCAAGGCCATGGGGGATGATACTTTTCAGCTCAACATTTCTCCTTTCCTTGGCATGCACCCAGTGTTCAACATGGATCTCCTTCACCCTTATTTCCCACCATTATTGGACACCTCAGAAGTAGCAGAACAACTGACACCAACAGATCTCAACCCCGACCGCATACGACAGGCATCTAGTGATCATTTTTTGGGCACTTGACAGCAAAATATCCAGCTTTATCAAGTCGTCAAAGCAGGGCAGCTCCTGCACCAAGGCAAGTGCCTCACCTAGGGCCAAATTCAGCAAAAATCTCCTCATCTGATGGGGAAACTCAACACAATGGAGACCATTGCTTCCTAAGGAGGGAGGATTGATCCAGGTGGATATTGGTGGCCACCCACCTTTTCCAACTAACTCAAAATAGTTTTCTGGCAATTTTGGTAATTTACTATTTTTAGCATTTTTTCGGGTCTTGAACTTCCGGAGTCGTTTTGAGGCCCTAAACAATGTTTTTTCAGAAAACGGGGAGCAACATGAAATTTCCTTCGATGTTGCTCACACAAAAATTGTATTCCTCAGATCGATCTTTATAATGAGGTATTGAGTGTGTCAAATGGAGATCGTATGCAAAAGTTACGACCCCGGGAAATTGATGTATTGACTTACCCAAACTGGGCCACATGAATTTTGGTGCTTCATCTCCTAGGGTTAGGTTTTTGGATGTCTAGGGTTTTTGACATTCCTGTTTTTTGTAAAAAGGCCTTCAGAGCCTCATTGTAACCATATTCTTGCAAATGAGCGCGGTCTTCACATCTCTTCTTAGAGATAAGTCACCACCATTCTAGCAAGCTTGTTTTCCGTTGCATTTTACAGTTTCATCTTATTTCCTTGTTGAATTGAAAACCAGTTTTATTGTATCTCTGTTATTTTGTGTTAAGAATTTTTTATATGTAGTCATTTCATTCTACTCATAAAATCTGGATCAATCTAACCTCAGAAATTAAAACATCAACCATGGGCTATCTGGACTATTCTTCCCAAGCATAGAAAAATAATTGTCCCTGATTTCTGAGCCTAGACCATTCACCTAACTGGGCCATTCCTCTGGAAATAATCATAGTGCAACCTGGAGAGAATGAGTCTTCCCTAGGGAATGCTTTTCCATGATTTCTAAACCTGGACCATTCACCTAACTAGGCCATTCCTGTGGAACTAATCATAGTGCAACCTAGAGATAATGAATCTTCCCTAGGGAATGATTGTCCATACCATTTCCTAAGGAAATGACTCTCCTTCACCAACCTCTGAAATGGACCATTCTTTGAAACTGCTCACAATTGTGAACTTTGAAAGAATGATTGCCCGGTGAGGTGAACCATTCTACTTGACCACTACTCAGAGTGACTTCCAAGAACAATGACTATCCTAGACCATTCCCCCACACTGGCCACAAGGGGAATCGTTGTCTATGGTACATCAACAATATGTTGAACAATTTTCATTATGAAAATTATTGTCCGATCTAGACCATTTTCCTAACTGGAAAATGCATGTTGGTCATAAATCTTGAACCACTTTCCGGATTGGAAAGGAACTACCCAACCTGGACCATTTTCCAAACTGAAAAATGACTTCCCGTGAATCAATAATATATATCAATGCTCCCTCCCAACCTGTGGATCAATCTCTTCCCTTTTGGCTAAGGGAGTTATCTCCATGATCCCCACATTTTCCCTTAAGTACGCAAAAACTATTTCGGACAAAGGCTTTGTCAAAATATTTGATACCTACTCATATGTGGAGATATACTGGAGTTTCACTTCTCATTCCTGGACTTTATCACAAATAAAGTAGTATTTAATCTCAATATGTTTTGATCGGTCATGAAACACTGGGTGTTCTAATATCCTTATACAACTTTGATTGTCACAGTATATTACAGTCGAATCTGGCACCTGATCAAATAATCCATAAATTAGCTTCCTCAACCATGCTGCTTCGGTACATGCCTCACATGTTGCGATATATTATTCTTTTGTTTTGTTGAGTGAGACATACTTTAGTTTCCTTCTTGCCCATGATATCATAGCAGAGCCCAAACTAAAACACATCCCTGAAGTACTCCTTTTGTCTTATGCACTCCCTACCCAATCTGAATCTTTGAATCCATGAAGTTGTATATCACTGGATGAGGTCTATCTTAAACCATAGTTTAGCATCCCACAAATATATATTAGAACATGCTTTGAAGCTTTTAGCGATCAAAATGAACTGGTAAATTTTGAATGCCTTCATCAAATTTTACCTAGAATTGCCTATTTTTCTAGTCTCAAGCCAGTGTCATGATTTTCAAAATTTCCATTAAATCTTGACAGCTCCTGTTGATTGTTTTTTTCCATAAAATCTATGACCTTTCTTCTTTAACCTACAATACAAAAGTCATAATAAATGGTTAAGCCATTAGTCTACAAGACTAGATCACACTTCATTTTACTCCTAAATTTATAGGCTTCTCAGGACTTATGAGTTTTGACCAAACTTTTGGGGAACTACAGAATCAAATCATATGCCAAACTCCTAGTTCCTAGTTTACATGTCATATGTTAGTCTCCACAATACTTAAACATATAAAGTTATCAAAGCCCATCTCTAACACATATGCCCAAGCGCATGCGCCATGTTCAATTATGTGTGCCACATGTTACGCATAAGCCATACAGTAATCACACATTCCCATTTCTTAAACACATTTGACAGTCTATGTACAGTGGAGGAAAGGAGGGAAAAGCAAAATCCAATGGCTAAGAACCATGGTGGGAAGTCCAGATCTAATTTATTTTCCTGGTGAAGTAGGTCGCATGTATGAGGAAAATGTAGATGATGTTGGATATAGACTTGTAGTTGTATACACACCTGTGAGGGAGGATGGTGTAGAAGGTATTCCAGTTTTGACATTGACGGAGAAAATCGTTGTTGAACCTAAAGTTTTGAAAGATAGAGCTTGGGGAAGTGAAGTTCGAGGCTCTATGAGATCGAGATCATTCACCGATGAATTCACAGGTGCAAGGATTGGGAAGCTTGGAGAGACGCATTCTGGATATCAATAGCAAATGCCTCAAGGTTGTCAAACCTGGGTCAAAAACTTATTTTCCAAACACAGAGATTTGTGGCTCATACGCATGAGCCACTCATCAAGCGCACATGTCAACACAAGACCATTGTACATGCAGAGGAGCCATAGAGGGAGTTGCACCGAGTTGTAGGGTTTGAATCATCCACTGGCAGATTGTAAAAATCAGAACAATGAACTTGCAGGATTAAAAACTATTATGGGTCACGATCTCAATGCTTCATGTCATTGTGAACAAATATCGATATCCTGGATAAGTTCCAGTATTTTAGGTTGAAGTTGGTAGGTGGTCAAGCATCTAAGGATTGGTTTTATTTCTTGATTTTCAGTTGTTAAATCTCATATTTCAATGCATAAAATCAGTAACCGTGAATATCATATCAATATTGAAGATCATCATGGCTATCAACACCGGATTTGAGGGCATTAGCTAAATGGTCCAGAATGAGGAGGCAACATTATCTGAGATATTGAGGGACAAATCCACCTAGTGTAACTCTGGTCACAGGGAAGGCTTTTGAAAACAATTTTGAAATATTGTCTAGCACTTTTGAAATATCGTCTTCATCCCGTTTTACTCCATTTCCTTTGAGGGTTCGTTTGGTAATATGTCAAAGTGGGACTTTGCTTTCAGTAATGATACAATATGTAGCTAATCCATTTTTACCTGTACCCCTTGAAGATATGACCTGTATTTTGAAATTACCAAAGGATCCTACTTTATTGAAAGTGTCTCCAAAGGCTACTTTGAACCGGCATAGTCAAGAATTGAGATGGCATATTCCAGAGATCCAACTACAAGGTCGTCCTAGACGCTTAAGAGTTTAGATGCCAATCATCCCTGCACCTTAGGATTCCACAGATCAGGCTTCTCGCAAGAAAGAATCAATTGTAAAAGGTCAAATAGAATTCTCTATTTAGGGGCACACACTTTCTGGAATTACCTTCTATCCTATTTTCTGAAGGGAATGCAGCCCAGGCTCAGCTAGACGGAACAGTTCATTGTGACTATCCTCATTGGATCGAAATTCTATGTCATAATATCAATGTACACATCCCTGCTATATGCATGGAGCTGCTACTAGTCTAGATATGCATGACTATGCATGCGTTGCAGCTCAAGTCAAGAAAGCTATGGAGGTTTCTACAGTTGGCAGTCAATTAGAAGAAGACTATAGGTTTTAATGGAACTCTTCTAAGAAGTCACTGTAAAGCAACCTTGAAATTTTACAGCTATCCAAAGACAAAGTTTTCACCAGTGCAAAAGGCGAAATTATAACTAGTTAGCTGATGAAAAGCAGAGCTTTCACCAGCTAACTAGCAGATCATAAGGCGAAATAGCTGGCGAAACCTGAGATGGCCAGAAAAAGAGTAAATTTTTCCCAGATCGAAGTTTTATTATCCTACAGAGCACGAAGATGATTTATAAGTCAAATTTATAATTAAGAGGATCTGCTTCAAAGTGTTGTTCCATTTTTTGAGGTGCCATCAAGATGAAAGAGATAAAGTTTGTTACCTATTTATGGCAAGAATGATCAGTTTTTCCAAGTGGCATTTTTTTTTGACCTTATCTTTCAGCCTTTGAAGATTTTATGCCTTGTCATCACATTGAAGGATGTTGAATACTTTTGCAGCTATCGAAGACTTCAGTTTAGATTTGGTTTGATTTCCTTTAATAAAGGATTTGTTCCTTTAGAGTTTATAATTAGTTTTATTTTATGTTATTTTTAGTATCCTAGATCCCTTTTCATAGGATCTGATCTGTACATTGTAAATCTATAAATCTAAATACAATAGATGAATTAACGGGGTTCAATCCTGGATACATTTTGGCTCATGTACTTAGACTCTTATCTTGATATGAATCACAATCTTCTTTTGCTACCAATGTCAGATTTGTTCATGTGTTGCATTACTCTATACTTTGATTCAATTTAGCTTAGCTTTTAAGAACTTTCATCTTCTTATTTAGCTCATGAATTTGAATTAAAGGATCTCTTACTATGTTGTATGACCCTACATGTTAATGTACTTGGTTATCTATACTAGTGTTCTTCATACCCTATTTCAATTACTCTGTCTGATCATTGATTTCTAAAAGCATTGTCTTATTCGAATGCATGATAAGTTGTTCTTCTCATTAGCCATTGAGTTATCCCATTTGATCCAAGCATACCAAATTTACCATATTCTTGAGTTACCAAGCATCTTTGGCCTATAACCCCAAAGAGTTTCTTGGAGTGATAACAGCAGCTATCCAATGCTCATGTCTGGGTTCCACCTGGAACTGGCTTAAAGTGTTTATAGCAAAGCAAATATATGGTCGAGTATTCACTAGATACATCAATGACCCAATCAATTGTCAATATAGGGACGGGTCTATTGGATCAGAATATGAGTCTCTTTCTTTTCTTATATTTGTGGTCATAGGAGTGGCCATGGATTTGCAATCCATCATTCCAAATTTCTGAAGAATATTCACTGCATACTTTCCTTTTTCAAGGAATATTTCACCATGCTTCTACCATACTTATAGTCCCAAGTAATAGTGCATGAGATGAAGATATTTCATATATAACTTAGAAGATAATTTCTTCTTACACTGGGTGATGAGAGACTCTGCACCTATCAAGAATAAATCATCAACATACAGTAGTAGAATCACAGGTGCATTGTTCACAACCTTGTAGTAAAGATTTGGATCTACATGACTCTTAGAAAAAACAAGTCCTATTAAGTAATTGTCACTTTTTTCATACCAAGCTATGGAGCTTTCTTGATTCCATATAGGGATTTCTTTAATCTGCAAACATGAGTGTCTCTGGGATGTACCTCAAAACCTTGAGGTTGTTCAATGTACACTTCTTCTTCAATTTCTCCATTGAGAAAAGTCATCTTTACATCCATCTGGTGTTGACTCCATCCCATGGAAGCAGCAAAAGACATAATGGCTCTAATAGAAGTATATTTGGCAACATGAGCAAAGGTTTCGTCATAATCTTCTCCCTCCTTCTAGGAGAACCCTTTAGCTACAAACCTTGCCTTGTATTTTTGCACGCTTCCTTCTATTGCATGTTTGATCTTATAGACCCATTTTGAAGTTACCGTTGATTTTTCCTTGGGTCTAGGCATGATTTCCCATGCGTCATTTGTCATGATAGACTAGTATTATTCTATCATTTCCTCTTTCCACTCTTTATTCTGAGTTGCTTCTTCAAATGTGGTGGGTTATTCATTTATAAGTTTTGTCATACATGTTGCATAGCTGGAGAATATTTTGGGATTCTTACTTTCTCTGAAAGTGACACTTGGATCTTTAAGTCTTTCTGCTTCTTGTAGAGTAGCTTCAAGCCAAATTGAACGTTTTCTAGTTTTGGGTACAATGGTTGATTCAATAGGTTCTCATGGTTGCATCGAATGATCAATTTATTCTGGTTCTTCATTCTAACTTTCCGGAAGACATGTGATTTCTTCTTTAGGCTCTTCATATTCTTCTTCTTCCATGGATTCTTCTATAGATTTGTTGAAAGCCATCTTCTCATTGAAGGTTACATCTCTGCTAAATTCAATCTTATGTTGTTCTCGAATATAGATTTTGTAGGCTTTGGAGGATTCACTATATCCAAAAAATATTCCCTTCTTTCCTGAGGGTTATAGTTTCTTCCTTTTATCCTTGGGGATATGAATGTAAACAGGGCACCCAAAGATTCTTAAGTGTTCCACATTAGGTTTATTTCCTGAGAAGTCTTCTTCTGGAGTCATATTCTTCAATATGCAATGGGGACTTTTGTTCTGAACATATATTATTGTCATGGCTACTTCTCCCCATAAATACATGGATAAACCTTCATCGTTCACTAGTGCCTTCACGGTTTCCTTAATGGATCTATTCTTAATTTTTCTACACCATTTTTTTGAATATTATGAGGAACAGTTATCTACCTCCTAATCCCTACTTATTTGAAAAAGGCAACAAATTCCTTGGATGTGTATTCTCCTCCATTATATGTTCTCAAAGTCTTGATTTTCTTGCTTGTGAGGTTTTCTATTTCTGCTTTGAATTCTTGAAACTTGCTTAAAACTTCATCCTTTGTCTTCAAGAGATATAACCAAGTCTTTCTTGAGTAATCATATATGAAGGTTACATAATAAAGATAACCTCCTAGAGATTTGACTAGCATTGGACCGCAAATATATGAATGTATTATATCTAGGATTTCCTTGTATCTATTATTGCTACTTGAGAATGGCTTCTTAACATTTTTACCAAGTGCACATCCTCTGCAAATTCCTTGATGTGTAGATTGTAGTTTTGGTATTCCTTCAACCATTTTCTCGAGGAAAGGTAATGCTTGATAGTTAAGATGAGCATACCTTCTATGTCAAAGTTCAGTGGGATTGACTTCATCACGTACAAGAACTTCATCATTAAGTTCTAGTAGTTTGTATAATCTACCTTCACAAGTTCCAATAACTCTAGCATTCTCTATGCTGGAGTCTCTAGACCAAGATAGTACTTCACCATCTACAAAGGATATTCTATTTACTTTGTCTTCTGGGAAAGATATAGATGCAAGATTATTTTCTAAACCAAGTACATATAATACATTACTCAAATGAACATTGTTACATGATTTCAATTTGATGGAGGCTTGACCAATTCCTTTGACTGGATAGGTGTTCTTGTCTCCAAGTTCTACCTTGTAGGATGTCTTCTTTTCATTCAGACTGGAGAGTCTGACATGGTCTTTTTTCATATTCCTGGAAGCTCCACTATGAATTATCCACATGTCATCTTCAAGAGTTCCTATAAGAGTTGAATAGTGTAGATGATTTGTCTTTTCATTCATGATTTCTGTTGACTGATAGTTGGTCAAAATTTGACTTTGACTGGTCAAACATTGACTTGGATTGGTCAAACTTTGACCCAAAATCTCAATCTTGAAGTTTTTTCCTTTTGAGAGTGTCAATAGTTGTGTTGGACTAAGGTGCACTAGAATATCCTCACCTTGAGTAAAGTGTTCCATCATAAGGCGTTGGGCAAGAGGTTTTAGGTTTTACAGTTGCACTTGCTAATAACCCTAGAATGAGTTCTTTAGTAACTGCACCTGTTAGAAACCCTAGCAGAAATTCTTCAATGAGCTTGATAATATTAAGGCTTAGCTTCCTATTTCCAGTGGTTATACTGACTGAAGGAGGTGTGGGCCCATAATCTGTTAGAAAAATGGGTGTGCTCGTTTCACCATAGAAAATATAGCAATATTGTCACCCAAACATAGGCATAAAGGCCACCCCCAAGAACCTTAACCTTAATGGACAGAATAATTATGGTATCATATCAATAGCCAACCAAGGCTAGCGCACCAAGCAAGGACAACCAAAGACCAAGCATAAATTCCAAACCAATAATCCAAGACAAAGTCACTACTGCAAGAGTTGTAGTTCTCCTTAACTCATGTGCACTTCATGTCCTTATGCAGTCGTGAGTGAGTGAGTCACAAATGAGCTCTAGCACCCTCTATTTATACTACTCCATCTTAATAGACTGGGCCAAATTCTCTTCCTGGGGGATAATAACTCAATATCATTTATTCTATTAAGCTAACTTGTCTTCTAGGGTTATTATCCAAGGCTTTAAGGTGTCTCTTTCTTCTCAGAATATTCTAGTATCGTCAAAGGCTACAAGTGGAGGTTGATACCTCTTGCAGCTACCATAATATCAACATACACTAGGGCATGATTTGACCCTAATCCTTCCCTCATTCAAGTGATCACCCAAGTGAAAGTGGTTAGCATGAACCCTATTTTCGGACAGGTTCACTCGGTCATCATCGATGTAAAATCCCCTTTCGAAACCAAAGTGGTTCTACTGTGCTTAGCTAAGGATCAACTTCGCCCCCCCCAATCTATCACTTAGCCAAAATTTTCAATATGTCCCCTTGTTTTTAGCAAGCAAGTTTAAAATACCTCCAATTTACCAGCAAGAGTTCCATGATAGTCATCGATGCTTTGCACGTGACATTTTTTTGTTCACTTCCGGGATTTATTCGAAGAAGTTGATACAAACTCCTTCGGTATTCATCGGGGAAGTTAACTTGAATCCCTCTAGTACCAAATTGGCACCTTTAACAAGAACACTTTCGTTCAATCACTGGTGTAGTCAGACAACTTGCCACAAACCCTTTTGACCTCATCGGCTAACTTCCCAAAATTTGCTTTGGTTCCAACTCTGCATTCCAACATGGTTAACACCAATTGTGTCGATATGAAGTCTCGTTCACCAACATATTTAAGATGAACACCTTTGGTTTATCGGTGGCCTTGGAAACAACTTCGTCAATGTAATCAAAAAGGTTCCCAATAATTTCTTTGATATTAAGAAAGCCTCTGATAGATTAATTGGAGCACTTACCATCTTTAGTGTCAATTCCACGTTCCTTCATCGGTCAAGTTGATAAAAACTACATCGACCCACCTAGTTTTCTTCCCAAACTTAGCCCAAACCCCTTGAACTTCCACCATGTCCCAGATCATATTATCTTCTTCAAAAGATGACTTTCTCCATCAAATTGACTCAAGTGATTCTTCAGTAACTGACAAAGGTTTACATGAGCAAATTTTTACTGCTCAAATGCTTAAATATAATATGCTTACAGGGACTGATGTTTCATGTTTACTTTCTCATCATCTTTAGTACTAGTTTTATTCACTAATTATGACTATGTGTTGCAGATTCAGAGATGTTGACGCATAAGAAGACAACAAGCAAGGCACCTGCTACAGATTCTTCTGGAAGTGGAAGCATAGAGGAGGAAGAACATGATTCCCCGGGGGTGATATATGACGATACTAATAGAGTCTTAGAAAAAGGGGAAGATCCACTCAAATGGGGTGAGGTATTTCAAATGTTTAAAAAGAATAATTTCCCCATGGATGTCGAAGACCAAGATGAACTCCAAATATTCAAAAATATTTGGAGGTCAGGACTAAATAGGGTAGAAGCTTGTGTTGCGATGTTTCCTTGTGCATATGCAATTGCATGGATTCTTAAACATGTGGACCTGGACAACCGATACATACTCAACATTAGGGGGGATCCCATAGCATCATTCCAGGCAGTCGATCATATTGTCATTTAGAAAAGGGCACCCATAATTTGGATGAGGAACTACTCAGAAAGTTCCCACACAAAGAAAAGGACTTGTTCAAGATCTGGTACAAACCAAATAAAACTTTCAAGCACAGATATTTTGGCAAGTATCTAACCATTGTGCTAAGAACATTATACCAATATATCGTGGTGGTGCTTTGCAGACTATACAGGGAGAAGGATGCTTCTAAATTTACTCTGTCTCTAATGCCCATGATCTCATACTATGAAAATGAAGGGTCGACGTTAAACTAGGATCATATCCTATTAGTAATCTTGGTAGAATCCATCACAGTTGTCAAAGAGACCAAACCTAGGAAATTCCCAAGTTTCCATATGGTGTCCTATCTATTGGATATTATGTGCATGTGTCATCAATATCCCAAGATGGGTTGGGCCTCGCAACCAATCGACCCATCTATACATATTTTGGGTCTCCCTTTTGACATCTACAATTACCTCATTTTTTCCTCGTATATCGATCATTTTTCCTTGAAATCATAAGCAATCCACCCATTTTTCTCATTGTTATACTCTCTTAACCACTTCTTGGTGTACATGAGGTAATGAATGTTTAGCTATGGTTTTATGATTTATTAATAGTTAGAATAATTATTATTGTGCTCTAATCCTTATAATTACCTTGTTGTGGAAATTGTATTAAGACAGGGTTCTAAGAAAGTGCTCCAGGTCATTCGGTACCCGCACTGGAAGTCATCCAATACTCACACTAGAGGTCATCTGGTACCCGCACTGGAAGTCATCTGATACATGCACTAGAACAATCTAGAAGTCAGATAGTACTTGGACCAGACATTCCAGAAACCATCGGGTACCTGCATTAGAATTCATCCAATACCTATACCCAAAAATAGCCATCTGGTACCAGCATCCTACAGTTATCCAGTACCAGCACAGTCATTCGGTACCAAGACACTCTACAGGCATCTGGTACCAGATTATAGTTCGAAATATTGGCACACTTCTAGTGGAAAATTGGGGACATGGGTTTTGTCCAGAGAGACATCGACATGAGGAAATGTGTGTCATAATTCACCCATATTTCACATGTGAACCTTCATCTCATGGGGAACGATTTTGCAAAAATTAGTAAAAATCTCAAATTGCCAACTTGTGCCTCTATTTTCATACATATGAAGGAAGATCTAGAAATTCTAAGATATAGGTTTTGTCCATAAGGTGAAAATTTGAGTATTATGCGAGCCCTTTTTCAAAATTAGAATTGGTTTGGAAGATATGGGCGTATCCCTAACTCAAATTCGCCCAAATTGATGAAAAACCCAGATTTTTGTGATTTTATTCCAAAAATTGTAAAATTGGTTTTAACCAAAATTTGAGTTGGGGAATTTGGGTTTGTCCATTCCTCCATTAATTTCATGTATAAATAATCCTCATAGAGTTGTAAGAAAGAGCCAATTATCATTATGAGCATTCTTTTGTAATGGAGATTAGAGTGTTATCATAACCATGTCAATATTATAAGAGACTTGTAATTTTCTTAGTTTGATGAAATGAAAGAGTTGTTGTTCTTGTGCATGGTTCCAAGCATTTGAGTGATCTGATTGTCTTCAAGCAGCACTCACCAACTGGGAAGGGATCCTCACCTTGGGTAAGTGTTGCTATAATCTATTTTCTTGGTAGATTAACATTGCATAGTGTGTTTATTTCATTACAAATCAATTTTAGTTTTGTTATATTTTGATTTTATTATGTTGCATTAGATGTATGAATTCAAACTCAGATCACATTTCTAAAATGATTACATTATTACATTTCTTAATCTTTGAGTTTAGTCTATACTCCTTCCATTACTTTTGTGTGCTTATATTTTTGCATATCCTTTCACTGCTCTGTTTATGTGCTTAATTAATTGTGGACATTGTTCCCTCACTTCCATGCTTCACTCTCATCTATTTAATCGTTCAAAATTCCCTTTGCATCTATCCTTTTCCACCATTGATTTTCCATCCTACTCACACATCGAAACCTACTATTCAATTCACATATTCATTCACCTCTTATATGTTGTTCCAAACAGTGTAAAACATAGTTGTTTCATTTTCTATATATATAACCTTTCTCTTCTATATTCACCTCATCTTTCCTCACATGATTCGCTCCTTAGTTATCAATTTGATTATACATTACAATCAATTAATTACAAGAGCATATCATTGCCATCTCTCCTTCATTTTCGGTGTATTAGTTATTGAGTTTAAATGTTTCCTTCACATCTCAATTACACATAAAACCACTTCCTTTTCTTATATTCATTATTTTTCTTCACATCCATTTCTTTTTCCTTTAGTTTATTGATGTATTCATTAGATGAGTGGTTCTGAGTTTAGGATGTGTGATTTTACATTTGTTTAATATTTCTATAGTTTAAGATTGGATTGCTTTAATATTTATTTCCATTCTTAGTCAATTTTGTTTCTGCACTGTTATGTACCAGTCTACACTTATTTTTGCACTAATTTCCTATCTTGTTTTTGTTATTGATGAATGATTTTTTTATCATTTTGTAGGATAGAATTTAATCTTCCCATTTTAGGATAGATCTTTCCAATAAATTGTTGATCTCATAGTTTTGTTTTAGTATTTCATTTTTTTTGGTTTATTACTGCAAGCTTGTAATTTTAATCACCAAAGCAAAGATTAAAGGTCTAACTTGTGAGATATGACCTTTCCATGATGGGCTTCAACCTAAGGTATTTTATTTCCTGACACTTGAATTCATTCATGTTTGCTTGTTTCTTTTATCGCATTGAAGTGTGTTTGTCGACATTAGGCTAGACTAGGCTCCAATCCTGCATTTCATGTGCTTGCACCTCTAAGTCTATGACTCCTCGGTTGACAATTTAATGTTGGGAATTAATAGTGCATATATTTAGCCCCACATTTTTTGTGTCATTGTCGGGGAGGTGCTAAAGGGATTAGAGCATAGGTAGGTTGCTTTTATTTCTCCAAAGCCTTGATCGTTCCTTTCATGCAAGTGTGTTTCTTTTGCATGTGCTTCGTTTTATGCAAGTGTGGTGTGTTTTTAAGGATGACCTAAGGATGGAGAGAAGATGGTAAGACGAGAGGTAAGAACCTACACATCCACTTTCGTGGGTCGCTCCAAATTTAGGTTGTCCTCTTCCTTTCAGTAGTTAGAATTTGTGTTTTATTAGCATTGTCCCTTATATATATATATATATATATATGTATATGTATATGTATATGTATATGTATATGTATATGTATATGTATATGTATATGTATATGTATATGTATATG
>ML783029.1:0-11481 GCA_009831015.1 Picea engelmannii
TGAAGCAAATAACAATTCGGAAATAAACAGAAATATCAAACATGAGACAAGGAAGTCCACAATGGTTCCAGGCTTGATCTATTAGGGGAAACCAGAGTACACGCTGAGGGCAGAGATAAGGATTCCCTCTCCCTCCAACGGAATGTCCTTCGAATCTCTCAAGATTGTGCTTTCCTTACAAAACAAGTAGAACTGAAAATAAACGGTGAAAGAACTTTGAATTAGGCTGCAGACGGATGGCTTGTCAAAAGGACTGAGCTATGAATCTGGACAACATAACTTTGCATGAAATTCTCTTTTGAAACAACGAGCCTTCACTACTATTTATAACATTTTCCAGGCGGTCACGTAACTAGCTTCCGGTGTAAACACGGTGTTGTTTAGGGTTCACTTAAGCCATTAATTCGCCGAATTTGCAGAACCGACCCTGATCTGGATGTCAAATCATCTCGGTGGAAGGTCCATTGGCGATCGGGAGGCCGACTTAAGCATTTAATGCGCCGTATTAGCAGATGTGCGGCTTTTTCTGTGGACAGTCGTGCATCGGGTGCTTAAGCGCGCACAACACGTTCTTATCCCGCGCATACGCGCGCACCTTACTAATGTGAAGTGTCTTTCAATTTTTGTATAGTTTTTGACCCTTGTGGAATGCTGTAAACTTCATTGTCGCCCTGTGTGGAAGAAATTTCAGTGATAACAGTTTCCATGGGAAAAATATCTGTGTAATGTGTATATTTTCCATTCTATATTTATGTTCTTTTATTGAAATTCTATTTGCAGTAAAATATTGTACAAGGTAGAAATATACATAATGTGGAAGAAAGAGTGGAGGCATGCCAATAGCCTATGATAATCAGAAGCTAACTAGATCCAGTTGATATGTCATGTTCTCTTGCATTGTGTGGTTATTTTCTTCACAAATATGGCACCACTTTGATCTAACATTTTTCAAGTTGTGCAAACATTCTCTAATGCTTTGATTTATTAAAGATTGACAAATGTCGTAGTAAAATTTTACTTGGATTTAGCAGACATCGATATCTCTATCTAGTGCATCATTAAATTTACAACATTCCTTTGTGTGCCCTTCATTTGAACAAAGGGTGCACCAAAGTTCGTTTCGCCTGATGTTCATGTTCTTTAAATATTATTGTAAAATTTCCATCTGCTCTTCTAATCTTCTTTCAACCAATGAGGAAGTCTATGGTCCTTTATCATTTGTTTATATATATTGAACCTTTTTCAAGGCTTCTTCACACATTTGCATGTCATACATTCTTAACGGTGCTCTAATTTTATGTAATAATCCTACAACATACCACTCAACAAATATTTAAATCTTTTGTCATACTCACACATTGTTTCTCCTGGAATTTGTTTGATTTCTTTAAGCTTCTACATTGCCAAGTGCCTAACATCCTAAGACTTGAAAAATCTAAGGAAGTCGTTCTTAATATCTTCTTTTGCTTTGATTTTTTATGAAATTTATGAACCAATCTTATAGTTATCATCATTGATCCATTTAACTATGCAAGTACAAAATTACAAAATAGTAAATTATATAAGTAAAAGATAAATTTATAAAAGAAATTATTTATACTTATAATTTTGTTATTTTATGTTTTAAAATGTTCTTGTATGATTAATGAAAATTATTTTTTTAATATTTTAAATTTAAACATAAAAAATAATTTTTTTCCAAAACTAATATTATTGTTTATTATTATTTCTATAATGAAACTATTAATAATAATTGGACTAATCTAAATACCATTTATTTTCAACTATTAAGATTATAAATACCATTTCTTTGCTCGGCTTTGGCTTTCCATACCACGAAGAAAGGCAATTTTAATAAAGCCTGCTATACCATGAAGAAAGGATATTTTAATTTTAATTGTATGTTAGGGTCCGGGTCGATGCCAAATGATAGGTCAATACATTTTTAACTAATTAGATTTAAATGTTTTTAATTTTATGTCACTGGCTTTTAATGTCAATTCCAAATGTCAATGGAAGGAACTATCATTAACTCTTGACCTTGGAAGACAAACTTAATTTTAATTTTAATTTTATGTTATTTCTATGTATTTTAATTATGTGTCCATCTTCCTTTGGTAGCCAATGTAAAAATGCCAACTCAAAAAAACTTAATATTTCGTTTGAAATATAAATAAATAAAACATTAAAAACCTTCCTCAAAGGATGTGACATGAAGGAAATGGGATATAGCTTTAAAAACCTTCCTCCCTCAATGTCGAGAAGGCCACCGCCGTTGGGCGAGAATAAGACTCTAAGTTTGCCAACCAATAGAATGACAAATAAATAAATTTGAATATTTTAAAAATTAATAAAATGAAATGTCCAATGTAAAACTATGGAAAACATCTTCAAATTATTGGTCAACGACTATGCTAATTATTGTTCAAACACCGAATCGGTTACTATATACACTGCCTCACGACAGGTATAATAATGCTCCAAGTCTTGAAATTTTAATTTAAGGTCTACCTACAACTAAGGTAGATTGGATTGATGATTAAATTTTTGGATTGAAATGTTTGTATCACTCTACAATTTAGAATTTAGGTACAAGAACATCCATATCATAATTACTTAAGAAGATTAAATTAAAATGGAAAGGAACAATACGTTCAAGTATTATTTTTGAATCTGGATTCTAGTGCTGGTTTTGGCGCCCATGAAAGACAAGACTCTGCTCTTGGCATATGTAGAGCCCTGGACGTCCTTGGAAGCTCCCCATCTTTTTCCTAGTCTTGGCGATGTTACTACCTCTCGACATTAGTGAACTCTCGGTGCTCTTGATTGGATTGTATTTTTTTGAAACTGATAGGTCTATTCCTACCAACTCTTGGCGTCTTGTGGGAGGTATTTTCTAGCTACCAGGGCGACTCACCTTTATAAGAAGCTTCTGTCTCAACCTTTTTGATTTTCGACAGTTTTTTCCCTGAATCTGTCTTGTTTTTAGAACTATTGTTTAAGCTTTGATTTGTTGTTTCCAATATCCTCTGGTTTTTTTCCTAGCACCCATCTGAACTTTCTGACTTCCTCCCCGCGTTTCAATGATGCTCTCCTCTCTCTATTAGCTCTTTTTTTTTTCTCTTGACATGCCAGTTAGGATGGGGGACCCCTAATGTATCTTCCCCTCCTTCCTAACTGCTCCAGAAGTCCTTTTTTGTTTTCTCCTCCCTAGTCTCCGTTTGGAATCTTTTGAAGCTGTTTAATGGAGCCTAAGCGTTCGGATCCCTCTGCAGGGAGTCTGGGAGACCCATGGGACCACCCGGAACTCCTTGTCTTGATAGATGACCTTTGCAATAATCATTTCCGAACTACTAGTCGATCTGGCGTTCCTTTGCACTTGAACTCCAGACTCACACAACCTACTACCTCTGCAAATTTGACACCCCTATCTGTTTCTCCTGCGACTGTCGGGACTACTTCATAGTCTATTTTGGAAGAAGCTTGCTTACCTAGCAAAACGAAGAGGATCTATGAGGGGATATAATAGCTTGATCGTGGACACTGTGTGAGAAATTTTCATCTAGGAAGAAGGTACTTGGACGGTACCCCCCCCCCTCCAAAAAATAGGCACCCATAAGCATTCGCAAAAGGTTTGGAAACCAAAACGAAGACATCCCAAGCTCATACTTGGAATGGATATTGGACTTTCAGAAGCCTACAACCTATCCCTGTGTGCCTTAGTGGGGAGGATAGCATACAAAGAAAAATGTAAGCAGAATCTTGATGATTGGATCGCTAATAGCTGGAAACCGCTCCTTGGCTACCTGCCCAAGGTACAGATGCTTCAACATGGGTGGCTAGGTTTTATCTTCAAGACTCCAGAGGACACTGCCCTAATCCTGGGAATCTTCTGGGCTATCGACGGGGGAAGCCTCATGCTCAAATGATGGAGACTTGGCTTTAACCCTTCTACGGAGTTCTTTAGCCACATGCATATCTATGTCCTCCTTCCAGGTCTCCCACTTCAACTCTGGAACTAGTGAGCACTCGAAATTATTGGAGCATCCTTAGGACATTTTCTAAAGGTGGATTTAAACTCTCTAGCGACATCAGACAGAAGAATGGCGAGGATTTATGTGGAAATTAACATCCAGGATGGACTTCCTGAAATTTTGGAGATTGATTGGCGTAGTCAACTTATTGCTCAGCACCTGGACTACTTAGGTATTCCGTTTCGGTGCTCCTTCTGCCGTAGAACTAGCCACCTGAGAAGGGACTGTTCAAAGTTTCCCCTACCTGATCTTGTATTGGATCCAGCGAAAGAGACAAATTTCGATGGTTACATCTCTCCACCTGACTAGCCAGCGGAGGAGGCTCCTTTTCCTCGGAGGGACTTCACTCCATCTGATGACACTTTAGTGGGTAAGATCCATCAACACTGTCCATCACTTTTCAATACCTTCTTAGCCTGGGATAGGCTCTTCATTATTGAGCAGGCTGACAAAATTATGCTTTCTGATCCCACGGTCTCTCTTCCTACTCAGACTGTCTCACCACCTATACCCTCCCCTTCTCTGCCAAACTCACTCGAGCCTGTACCTATAGACATCACCAACATCACTTACCCCTCACTTACACCTCAGCTGTTGACATCTGACCTATCTGCAATGGACTCAGAGACCCAACCTACTACAATATTAGAAGATACACCAAATTCGTTCACTCTACCTGGCTACACAGAGCCGACCCAATCTGAAATCCAACTAGAAACCATGCTTTTGGATGCTACCCCTGCTACCTCTCTTCCTTTTGATTCGATACCTATCCATACCTATCATGGGAACACTCTTATTCAACCTACCTTACTACGATCTGATCATCCTTCATCTTCAAGAGTCAATCCTTCAACTGATCTGGGTCCTACTTGGTCAAGAGGTATTGGGCTTGAACTTTCACCACTAAAAACTCGCAGTGCGCGCAAGAAGACCATGGTTGGACCGTTCACAACGAACACTACTTCTACTATTACAACTCAAAGGGCGCTTAGAGGTTTAAAAGCCCTAGCTCGAGGTAAATCATGATCCTTATTTCCATCAACATTAGAGGGGTTGGAGGACCCCTGAAACAAGCCTCCATGCGAAGACTTCTTGAGAAGACTCATCTGTCAATCATCTTCCTACAAGAAACATTGGTGGATGCTTCTGTTGCTAGGGATTTTATGCATCAGCTCCGACTAAGCTGGATGGCCTGTGCAGCAAGTTCTATGGGTAACTTGGGTGGCCTACTAGCCTCATGGGAGCCTACCCTTTTTGACCTTTCACTGATGCTCAGTCCAGGGGGGATTTTACTCTCCGGGACCTGTTTCGAACTAAACACTTCTATAAATCTTCTTAATGTTTATGGTCCATGTGCTGACCGTAAATCTTCCTGGGAGCATCTTGATGATCTTGGTATATTGGTGGCAAATAATCTCATTCTCGCTGGATATCTTAATTTAATTACCAGTACAAAAGAAATGTGGGGAGAAAAGGCGTCAATTGACCCACTATTGAGCTTTTTAATCATGTTTTTTATAAAAACTCCTTGGTCGATATGAAACCAACAGAGCTACTACCCACTTGGAGAAATGGGAGACTAGGACCAGCAGGCATAGCCAAAAGACTTGGCCGGTTTCTAATTGCGGAGGAGTTACTCTTGCCTTCCTACAGCGTCCGTGCTTGGGTAAATCTCCCTTTCCTCTTTGACCATGCACCAATTTGTTTACAGATAGGTGATGGCCGCTTCGGAGATGGATAGCCCTTCAAAATTAATCCACAATGGTTGAGAAAGTCTTCTTTTAACAGTCTGGTCAGATTGGTTTGGACTGACACTAATCTTACTATTCCTGGAGACGCCCAAGGTAATCTGATCAGAAAACTCTCCAGATTAAAATCACTAACTATACATTGGTTAAAAGATAAAAAGGAAACAGAACAGGCTGATCTAAGCAGAATAGAACAAGAGCTGGAAGACCTAAAACGTAAGATTCAGGACCATAGACGCGCAGATCTAGACTATAGAATTCACTGTCTAGAGGAAGCCAAGAATAAATTTCTTCGGGAAGACAAGGAGAGATGGCGCTTGAAAAGAAAAATTCTCTGGCTGGCTGGAGGGGATAAAAATACTCGCTTCTTTCACCGAGTTGCCATCTCTCGCCAATCAAAAAATCATCTCTAGGATATAGAAGATGAGAATGACATACTTCACCAATCACAGGCAGATATCAAAACCGCAGCCTTCAATCATTATAAAGCTTTTTTCTAGGCAACTTCTGCTCCTTCCCTAGCAACACAGATAGAAAAGAAAGCCTCTTCCCAAAGATGGTCTCAACCGAGGAGGCTTTAGCTTTAGAATCTCCCTGTTCAAAGGAGGAACTGTTAGAGGTTATCAAAGGTTTTAAGAAAGAAAAAAGTCTTGGACCCGACGGTTGGTCGGTCGAACTCTATCTCCATTTTTTCAATCTTATGTGGCAGGATCTCCTAGATGTCGTGGAGGATGTGAGAACCAGAGGAAGAGTAAACTCTCATCTAAATAACACCTTTATTGTTTTGATTCCTAAATCAAATCTTCCTAGGCAGTTTAAATACTTCCGTCCTATATCGCTCTGTAACCTCTGTTACAAAATAATGTCAAAGATCATTGCCAGAAGAATTTGTCCCTTTCTCTCCCGGGCACTTTCTGAAGAACAACTTGGCTTCCTAAAAGGGAGACAAATTCTTGATGCCGTTGGAGTTGCACAAGAATGCATACAAAACATAAATACAAAAAAACTAAAATCCATTCTTCTAAAGCTGGACCTTAAAAAGGCCTTCGATTTCATCAACTGGAACTTTCTGCATCTTATTCTTATACAGAGTGGCTTCAGAATTATTACAACCAATTGGATTTTGGGTTGTATCTCCTCGGCCACCCTTGCTATTCTGATCAATAGGGAAGCTACAAAATATTTTCATTGTGAGAGAGGGCTCCGTCAGGGATTCCCTCTCTCACCACTTCTTTTCATTATGATCCTGGAAGGACTCAGCATCTTACTCAAGAATAGCCAAGCGGATGGGCATGTAAAAGGGATAAAAGTCGCGGGGCTGACACATATTCTGCATATCCTTTTTGTAGATGACATTTTGATCATGTCTACGGCCATTCTTGCTGAATGGACCATCATTCACTCTCTCATAAACACCTTTTTCACTATTTCAAGTTTAGAAACCAATATCCATAAATTCGTCTTCCTGGTATCTAATGCACAGGAAACTTTGCAATAAGATTTAAAAGATTTGTTCGGAATTGAATCTCTCGAGCTATCAAAGGGATTTACATATCTGGGATACTTTATAAAATCCTCCACCTATACAAAAAAATATTGGATTGGCTATTAGACAAATTTGAAGGTAGAATACACATTTGGTGCAACAGATTGCTCTCTATGGGAGGTAGGTATGTTTTGATAAAAGCAATCTTGGAAAGCCTCCCGGTTTTTTGGATGGCATTATCCCACATCCCTTATTCTATTTTGAAGACCCTTCATCAACTTATCTTTACCTTCCTTTGGACCGGAAGCAAGATGAACAAAGGATTTCATCTCAGCAGATGGGAGGTAATATCAAAACCAAAGTTGATGGGAGGTTGGGGCCTTAAAAATCTGCCTCTCTTTTATAGGGCGCTCTCGGATAACACCCTTTGGAGAATTTTAACAAAACCCGGTCTATGGAGTAGAGTGATCAAATATAAATATCTCCAACATCTTCCTTTTCACATCTGGATCAGATCTGCCTCAGAGCGTCCTACAAAAGGCTCACAGACGTGGAGACATCTCTCATCCTCCCTACCGATCATTCTTCAGTGGATTTCGTGGAAACCAGGCAATGGTTACTTGATTGAAGTCGGCAGAGACAACATTCTGGGATTGGGCAGAAACGCCATGCTCTCTCCTCCTCTTCTGGCACACCTTCACGATAAAAGTCTTTTTTCTTGCATCAATTCTGCATTTCGACCAGTGGGGGACCATTAGGTGACATTTGGCTCAAAGGCTCGGAACTTCAGCTGGACTCCGAGTTTAAAATTGAATGGGATGGCTTCATTCAGCTCATTATGGAAGCAGGCGTACGTCTACAAGGTAGGCTGGATAACCTCATCTAGACGGGAGGAGACTGTTCCGACCTGCTCACTGCAAAAAACGTTTACCAGTCTTTGGCTACAAAAATCTGGACACCTATAAATGCTAGCTAGAGACAGATGATATGGAAGGGTGACTGCCCATTGAAGCTAAAACTCTTCGCGTGGCTTATGATCAAAAATAAATTACTAGTCTGGGAAAATATTTAAGCTCGTGGCTGGGAGGGCCCAAATCGTTGCATCCTATGCAAACAATCCAGTGAATCAGTTCTCCATGTCTTATTACATTGTTCTTTCACCCGCTCAATTTGGTTTCTTTTATCATCGGCATTAAAGTTCACCACATCTTGGATGGGTACCAGTGTGCCCCTCTGCTTTCGTAACTGGTTTAGTGATAACAGATCTCATACTTTGCTCCCTGTCCATCTTTGCTGGTAGGTCTGGAAGGCCAGAAACGCAACAATTTTTTAAGAGAAGCCTCCATCGATTCATAGAGTGGAAAATTACATTCTTGCTGAGGAGGCCGATTCAGGTAACAAATTAAAGGATCTACCTCCCATCAAACACAAATTTTCTATTCCACTTGAAAGGGCAGTTGCCTGGTTTGATGGTGCGGCTCAACAAGGGGGCGCTCTTTGTGGGGCCGGGGGAAAAATTGCTCTAAACTCCCACACTTGCATCCGCTGGACTCTAAACTGCGGACAAGGATGTAACATGAAGGCAGAACTTTTGTGTGCGTGGGCATCTCTCATTCTGGCATGTTGCCACACCGATGAGTTGTTATTTCTTGGAGACTCCAAAATTACTATTGATTGGCTAAATGGTCTAGCAGACTTCTAGGTGGCAGCCCTTGAGTGTTGGAAAGAGAGAACCCAAGATGCTACACTCCTGTTTAGAAAGCTCTCATTCTCTCACATTTACCGAGAGGAAAACAACGAGGCGGATACCCTTTCTAAAAAAGAATTGCACCTGCCACTGGGCCAAATCTGTTTTACAAAATGGGAGGATGGAAATGAAGGACTAGCCATCACGATCAAGCTTTGATTTTCCATCTTCTGTTTTTTTTATTCTGCATACCCTTTGATTTGAAAGCTGATCATAGATGAGGATAGGATTAGATAGTTTTGACAGTATAGTCTGCTCCAAGCATTAAGAATAATCCTCCCTTTGTAATCTGTCTTTCGAGAAGATCGTTTTTGTATATTTTTATATCCTTATGAATATAAAGAGCATTTTTTCTCGTGGAAAAAAAAAAGTATTATTTGGTTGAGTTATCATTGATGTATTAAACGATTGATATCTTTAATTAAGTGAATTATTTAAGGTTATATTTTCATTAGATCAATTATATTTTTAATCGAATTAAATGAATTAAGCATTTATGGTTGTCATCAATAAAATTAGTATGGAATTCATTAATTAGATAAGAAATTGACTTGACCTATTTGTAGCTAGGATTCATATGAATGTCAAGACACTAATAAGTTATGGTAATGATTAAATAGCGAGCGGCTAAATGAATTTATTGAATTCCTTATAATTGAATATTTGTACTTTGGATCAATTTAATTAAGGCGCAAGTGGTGCATCCTTAAAAGAGACAGATTCTTAAGTTATTGTTTATTTTGTTGTGTTACGAGTTAAAAAGTTTTAGAACTAGCATAGACAATAAGCAGTTATTGACGAAATGTCATTGTTCATTCCTTGCATAGATGCATTGTTAATTGTTTTACCTGTTTTTATTAACAAGATTGACTATGTTATGCTTACATACCTTACTATTAAATTCTAGTATTGAATTGTGGTTTATGATTGGATTAAGGGGATTTATATACCTCCTTGTTCCTAAAAAAAAGTCATCATTCCTGAGACCTTAAGTGGTCAAAATAAATCAGATGAATCCTAGACTTGAGCATTGCTTATGTGTCGTGGAGGTCTTAACCATGCAGGATAGCTTGGGCGAGTAGCTTCCTTATGTTATCTTTATGAGATATGGTTGATTGAATAATAGTGATGTTTCCTTCAGTTGACTGTGATGAAATTGATTGTGTAGTTGTTAAAATATGTGGTGACACATGTCACTTGTCATAATGTTTGTTTGTTTCAAAAAATTATATATTTACCTCTTCTGTAAGTTCACTATTTGTTTTAGTAACAGAGGGTTTGTTACACATTACCTATGGTCATCGATTTGATAAAGAGTAATTTATATAGTAAAGGTGAAATGCATGGACATAAGGATTGAATCTTTTAAAACATCGCATGACAACTAAATCAACAAGTTTATCTTTCTTATAGTTTTACATGTGAATATATATTCAATATGACATATCTTATCTCAAAGCATGTTTTGGTGTTTAAAATCTAATGAGAATTAGTTAAGTATGTTTAGTGCTATTAATAATTACATATCCAACAAAGTGATTTATGGGTAAGAAGTTAATGAATATTTTAAATCTCAAAGCATGTTTTGGTGTCTAAAATCAAATGAGAATTAGTTAAGTATTGGTCATGTTTATAAACATTAGTGTGAATTTTATATAGGAGTGAATATCTCAACCATTACCTAATTAGTTAAGTATTGATCACCATTAGTTTGAAACCGATAGGAGTAAATGGCTCAACCATCACCTATGGTCATGGGTTTGATAAAGAGTAATATTATATAGTAAAGGTGAAATACATGGGCACAAGGATTGAATCTTTTACATCATCACATGACAACTAAATCAATGAATTTATCTTTCTTATAGTTTTACATGTGAATATATATTGAATATGACATATCTTAGCTCAAAGCATGTTTTGGTGTTTGAAATCTAATGAGAATTAGTTAAGTAGGTTTAGTGTTATTAATAATTGTATCTCCAACAAAGTGATTTATGAGTAAGAAGTCAATGATTATTTTAAATCTCAAAGCATGTTTTGGTGTCTAAAATCAAATGAGAATTAGTTAAGGATTGGTCATGATTATAAACATTAGTGTGAATTTGATCTAGGAGTATATGGCCCAACCATTACCTAATTATTTAAGTATAGGTCGTGCCATTATAATTAAATGTCCCAACCATTACCTATGGTCATAGGTTTGACAAAGAGTAATATTATATAGTAAAGGTGAAATACATGGATACAAGGATTGGATCTTTTATAGCATCACATGACAAGTAAATCAAAGAGTTTATCTTTATTATAGTTTTACATGTGAATATATATGACATGACATATCTTAGCTCAAAGCATGTTTTGGTGTTTAAAATCTAATGAGAATTAGTTAAGTAGGTTTAGTGAGCTCTATTAATAATTACATCTCCAACAAAGTGATTTATGAGTAATAAGTCAATGAAT
>ML783029.1:12127-37527 GCA_009831015.1 Picea engelmannii
TTAGCTCAAAGCATGTTTTGGTGTTTAAAATCTAATGGGAATTAGTTAAGTAGGTTTAGTGAGCTCTATTAATAATTACATCTCCACCAAAGTGATTTATGGGTAAGAAGTCAATGAATATCTTAAATCTCAAAGCATGTTTTGGTGTCTAAAATCAAATGAGAATTAGTTAAGTATTGGTCATGATTATAAACATTAGTGTGAATTTGATCTAGGAGTAAATGGCTCAAACATTACCTATGGTCATGGGCTTGACAAAGAGTAATATTATATAGTAAAGGATAAATACATGGACACAAGGATTGAATCTTTTACAACATCACATGACAACTAAATCAAAGAGTTTATCTTTCGTATAGTTTTACATGCACTGAATATATATGATATGACATGTACTTGTTTCCAGGGCTTCATATATTAAAGGTGAATGAGTTGTTATAGGTATAGGAGGGGAATATAAAGTTTCATGCTACACCTTGTTTTATCACAAGTCTATATTGAGTTGTACACATTCAATCCTCTAAAAGTTTATTTGCATATTATACCATTTCAATGTGATAGATGCCTAGGGGTTAAATTATGAGAAAATAAATTATGTTTATAGTATATGACATTATAACCATTTTTTAGCTTCCTAGTGCATTGGACTTGAGTGTATGTTGAGTCAAGTAGGCATTCAATCCTCTAAAAGTTTATTTGCATATTATACCATTTCAATCTAATAGATGCCTAGGGGTTTTATGAGAAAATTAATTATGTTTATAGTATGATATTATAACCATTATTGAGCTTCTTGATCTTCCTTAAGTGGTCTCGAGGACATATGGGGACTTGAATATTTAATAATTGAATTCACCAATTGAGATCTAGTTTTATGTGCAAAATTGTAAATAAAGCTCAGTAAGTTACAATTCATAAAAAATAACCTTATTTGAATGGACCACAAAAATAAACCAAACAAGATGATTCTAGAATCCTACATATCCATATATACGTGTACTTCATGCAAAATAAAAAATTATATAATGTCACTTGTTTAAAAAAATCGTAATGGTATGTCATCTTCAATTATTCGTTCATGATCGACTTTTGACATTTTCCATGTTCTAACTTTTGATATTTTCCTTGATTGAACCTCTATTAACTTTATGCTTGTTGCACATACCTCTACTAACTTTATGCGTGTTGCACATACATGACTATCCGTTTGATGGGTTTCTTGAAAAAAATAGTAGTTTAATATATGATGGATCTTCTTTCATATATAAAACCATTATCATCAAAATCTTCTCACAATTTCATATTTCCTTCTATGCATCGCATCAAATAATACTCAATGTTTTCATCGTTTTATACAGGTGCAATCACAACAAAGACATCTCCTACAAATAACTCGTCATGTTCCAACAAGAATTTATCGTTAGATCAACACAGATGCACACAATTGTACTATATATAAATTTATATATCTAGTAGATGTAAATCTACATTGTTTAAGCATAACAAATATGTTTGAACAATTGAAACATAAATTACCTTCTCTAACAAGATCAAAAACTCTATTTCCATCAATTGACACTATAATTTCATTTGATTCAATCTCCTCTAAGCTTGCAAGTGTCATTTTCCCCGTTGTATTAATTTCGGTGTGTCTCCAAGCTTTACCATATTTCTGAGTTTCATTTTCACAAATCTCTGTGGATTTTGTGTCCTCTATGCAAACTGAACAAAAAGAAGATTCATTTCTTCTATCAAATGAAAATACATTTTGGAAGGGTTTTGTTTTAATTGATTGCAATTTTCGAGTCCCATGTATTGTACTAGCCTCATATGGGATTGATCTATCTACATCTTGGATGCCAATATGCCAAAAAAAACTACACACGGTTCAAGACTAATTTATTTAAATATAAATATGAAATTTCAATAATATACATGTTAAAGACAAGAACTTATTAACTTTCTCTATTG
Organism: Picea engelmannii; assembly: GCA_009831015.1. NCBI lineage: Eukaryota > Viridiplantae > Streptophyta > Pinopsida > Pinales > Pinaceae > Picea > Picea engelmannii. The sequence goes on from ML783029.1 coordinate 14,099, forward strand.
AACAAGATTGAAAATCATATTTTTTAATGCGAATAAAAATAGCATGTGTACATCATATATATAGCACACATGTGCACATCCTTTGACGGATTATTTTCATGGCTTAGCACCGGTTTGCACCATTCAACAACTTGATAAGTAGATTCAAATCAATTTACATGAGGTTTCATCTCATACCTTCGAAGTGCTCTTTTACACATGCCCCTACACCGTCATGCTCTCATTTTCCATGACCAGTCTTAAAGAAGTTCCAACAATGTGTAATATGTGATTTCTTGTGAATATGAAACAACCAATAGAATGATTGTGAAGATTTGAGTTGACCTACACATCCATATGACCATATCCAATGTCAATCAAATCTGATCGCATGGTTTTTCAATGAATCATACAATTTATCAAAATAATGTTGTACATAATGTGTATTGGATGTCTAATCATCACTTCTATAAAAGTGATATTCTTTAATAACATGTCGATTGTCATTGGTGGTTTCTATGTTATCAACACTTTGTTGAGAATGTCTATATAGAACATGAACAAGTATATAGACTTGATCATAATGATAATATTCACTTTGTATTTATTTTTGTGCAGTGAATGTGTAATTCTCTGCAAAATCAACTACAGACAAAATCGTCCATGGTGGAAACACTTCACGGGATTGTTTTAATTGTAGGTCTTTCCATCGAGATCTATGTGAATGCTTGGTGTATTTATAAATTTCATTCTCAAACTTCTTCAAAAAATCTATCACACATAATTTATCCACTTTCAAATCAATCCTTTTGGAAACAACATTTGAAGAACTTGTAGTTGTTCTAGTGATATATTCATACCTCTTCCAATTTTATTTTATATTGGACAAAGATTGATCATTCATATCAATAGGATACTTGGAGTTAAATAAAATAAGATTTCCACAACGATCGCATTTATTTCACCCAACACATTTTTTTTGATAAAATAATTCATCACCTTCTCTTTCACATAGAATTTGGGATATAAAACCATGGATTGTGGAAGTAGGTGAACTTGCCTAGAAATTTTTATCAAAATAAAGAAAGGTGTCGTAATATAACTCAAATTCCACATGATAACGACAACAAGAAGTGTCATGAACAATGATGGGTCTAACAAACCATGGTTTTTTTTTGCACAAATGCATTGATGGACATTTTAACTTCTTTGTGCTTTTCTTTGAACTTATTGAAAAATTCTATTTGTGTCATTGGCAATATATGTTTTGCATGTTCTTCATATTCACTTCATTTTATTCTTCGTCGTAACACATCCCTTGTATGTGGTGAAACGCGAGATTTTTTCAACCAATAATTATGGGCCAATTCTTTAATATTTTCTGTAAGTCTATCTTTGTAGTGTTGTCTAGAAATAATTGTCCAACAAGTAAGTTCATCATTTGCCTCTATTTGCAATCAGAATTGTCTATGTTTGTGTAACATCCCGCTCTTACATGCATTTATGATGTGACTTATTCTTAAGGACACTTGTGTGCAAGTGATCTGGTTCATTATATGAGTGATTTCTTTGCTTATGGATTGTGATGATGAGATTGTGATTTATGATGTTATGTTATGTTATTCTGTATATACATGTGTTGTTGACTGGTTTCTCCTAAGTGTGCAAGACTCTTGATAGATTAAGGATGTCGATGGCATCAATGGACCTCCTTGGACTCCAGATCAAGTCAAGAAGTGGACTGTTAATGGTTTACGTATTTATGTTATTGTATATGTGACATATGACTGATGTAATATGATGTTGTTTATGGATTGCTAACATGTTTGTTGATGGATGCAGGCTGACAATAAATTTATAATTAGACTCACATTTGGAGCAAAGGGGTCACACATGACAACCAAAGATATTGAGGGAGAGGTGTGGAAACAACCCTGCCACAAACTACTAACACTCCCGTCGTGGCTTGAACAGTAGGTTAACGATTATCTAGTTCGAGAGATCCATGATGTCCTGAGATCCATGATTCTAAGGGGCGTGCAATAAGGCAAGGTCCTTATTTCTTAGAGGCCCTTAGTCTCCCACAAGGTCACCTAACGAAGTATTGACTTCAGGGGTTTGACGTCTACCAAAATCCGTCAAAAGGTGAGTGGCACCCTTGGAGCATGTAGTGCATGTTGAAGGGAACGTCGTGTAAATGAAACATGAAAAAAGGTGAGTGTCACCCTTCGAGCACATAATGCGTCTTGAACGACACATCACAATTTTTAACACCGGTGAGTTAATGAACCTAGTACCTAGCAAACTATGTCTCCTAAGGACTTGGTCAGCCTTAAAATGAATGTTGCATGAGTAAAGATTTATAATAATAAATTGTCCATTAAAAATAATTTTTGTTGAGCCTAAGAATTTGAAGCCTAGGTCTAAGTAGGACTTGTGAACAAAAAAAATAACTAAATAGACAAAGGGGGGATGAAGAAAATCCAAACATAATAATTAAATAAAAATTTCAATGGAGGATTAAAATATCTAAAAGATTAATTGTTGGCTAAGTATGAACTTGCTAATTCACAACTTAGAACAAAAAGGGAAACTTAAAGAAAAAGGGAATGTGGAACATAGAAGGGAATCTAGCCTAGAGAACTTTCTAATTTCTAACTCAACTAGGCTTTAAGAAAGGCGTCAGTCATTAAAAGGAATGTAAGGAAATAAAGGGACATCGAGGAGCGTTTTTAGGAATGTTTTTAGGTGGGTGAGGGAAATTGGCCTTTTAAACTAAATAATTAATTGAAATTCTGGTGCAACTAAGGGATCAGGTGACATGTGTACGTGGGAGTTTTATCCTAATTTAATTTTAATAAGCAGATATTTATTGAGGGTTTTGGAAACTAAAAACTACGAAAACTCTATAAAAGGAATGGTAGAGGAGGTAAAGGGGGACGGATGGTAGGCATAAGGTTACACTACCAATATTTTTCTTGACTGATTTTTCTTGTGGGAGTTGGGATGCCCAACTCGATTAGAGAGTGGTAGATCAACCTTGCGAGGTGAGTTGGGAGCTAGATTTTTCTCTAGTTTTGGTGTGTGTGGCCCCTTTGTGGATCGGGTGGCTCAGGGGGAAGAAGAGTACCCCTAGCATGTTGGACACACTGACCACACTTAAAGAAGGGGGTGAATGAGTGTGGGACTCCTTTAAAAACTTTTCCCTTCACAAAACTCCTTAGTTAGAAATCACCATTTACTCAGTAGTTATTGCTGTCATTTATAACCAGTTAAATGTGAACATGCATCAGCAACATATATCATCAAAAAGTCATCACCACAAGGAACACAAAGAACACAAGATGTATGTACAATTTTCTTTTTATTACAGACTACAATCCTTGGGTTATCAACAACAACTGAATAGAGTTACAACTCCACAAGAGAAACAACTCTACAATGCAAGACTCAACTTACACAACTCAACACCAACTGAGAAGAGGCATCAATCCTCAACAGAAACCAATCTGTCAACAGGTACACAACCTGTCAGTAGAGCAGCATGCGTATGTACGCGCCCTACCAGTAGTACATCTCGCGTGTGTACGCGACCTGTCTGTACTACAATATGTGTATGACTTCTGAGTTACTTAAGGTTTTCTCTTTTTGAAAAACTCAGATCCGTTGCAACTTTCACCGACATTCACTTCTATATTTCACTGTCCAATATGAACCATAATCAATCAAAACACATCGATACTCTCCAACAACTTGCTCATGTTCCTCAACCATACAATATGAACGCTACTCAATCATGTATAAGCAACAAGCATACTATGGCAGTCATATTAGTACTGAAACATAAGAGTGTTGCTCACTTAATGAACTATTACAGACCAGATCACATCAGCCATACCAAGAATTCTTCAAGCATTCACCATACAATATGCATGAGTATCCATCAACTCAACTATGTAACCATACCAGGGTTTCTATGGAAGATATGAGCCCATAGAATGTAGATCTGAAACTTGCTTCAGTCGTCAAGAACTTGGCACTAACTCACACTCAAGTCTTGATGACTTCCATCAACTGTACGCGCTCTGTCTTCCTTCAGCCCACGTATGTACGCGCTCAGGGTCACTACAGCCCGTGTATGTATGCTCTCTGGTCCACTATTGCTCGCGTACTCCTTCAAAAACTAGGGTTTCTGAACTTCCAAAACTTTCGTCATCAAGATCTCAGACTTACGAAAACTTTGATGCACCCATGAGATCCTCCATCCACTCTCTCTCTCAGAGTAGATCTTCAAGAATTTCTCAATAGATATCTATGACAAGATACCCTTGCCTCTTATTTATACTTTCTAAGTAGCTTCCTTAGAAGCATCTTCTAGGTCACTTTGTCCACATAGCCACTTTGTTCACATAGTCACCTATGTCCAACTTGCCCAATTTTCCACTTGTACATGTATGTGATAGCCACTTGATCACTTAACCCATTTTTCTTATTTGAGGGTTAACCACTTTCCATAATTAGAAAGTTCTCCATTTGCTTTATTATTTAAATAATCTTCCTTGACTTTGGCACTTCACTTTATTATTTAAATAATCCTCCTTCTTTTTCAAGTACTTTGACTCCTTTGAACTTTTGGGGATTTAAGCCAACATATGAGGTTCCTTCAATTTCGTAAGGCCATAACTCTCAAACCATGAGGAGTTATGTGATTCTCCATATACCACCGAAAATGGCATGACAAGTACTATCCATATAAGATAGTTTCACTGACAAATTCCTTGATATTAATCTCATTATTCCACAATTAAGTATGGGTTCTCTAACCATACTTCTAGGATAACTCATCCACAAAGTGTCTTCCCATGAGGGATTTCACCATAAGGGGACCACTTTGGAGTTTATCCATTTGTAGTCCTTATCAAGTCAATAATGAGTCATCTTTACATCAATCCGACTATGCATCATATATCAATGAAACCACATCGATGCATCATATATCAATGAAAACTCATTGATCCATCTTCATCTATGAATTATATATCAATGCCAACTTATTGATCCATCTTCATCTATGCATGACATCATATGACTATGATTCCACTTGTCATCAATCCATTCATATCAAGGACAATACATATTACATTAGTATGATATGACAAGAAATTGTTCCTTTGACATCAATCAATCAGTCAATTCTTTGTCAACAATCAATCCCTTGACATCAATCCTTTGACATCAATCATTTGACATCAATGAAAATCATGATCCAACAATCTCCCCCTTTGGCATTGATGGAAATACCAACATTGATGTCAACACCAATCATTGATGGTAAGATGTAGGCAAGGCATTGCTCTACATCAATAGTCATCTCAATCACATCAATGTGACTATCTCTCCCCCTTTGACATCAATGGAAATGGGTAGTTCTCTCCTTGGGGATTCTCCCCCTGCTTGAATGCCTTTGGTCTTCCTCTGAATAATCTCTCCCCTTTTGAAAAAGGGATATCACTTTGATGTAGTGATGAAGTCATGTTCCCTCTGTGACCATCGCTCCCCCTGGAACTATGCCTCTATGTTCTTTCTCCAAGTATAGAGCTCCTTTTCAAGTATTTATCTTTGCATATGATAAATCTCTCCTCTTGGAATCATGGGAAGAAGAATGAATCCCCCTATGGGTATGTATCCCCCTATATTCTCTGCAATATGAACAATATGCTACCACTACAACATGATTTTGCTACAAATGCTACTGCTCAACTGGAACATAGATCAACCACTCTTTCTATGATTACCCTTGGACCTATCCATGTATCAAACTCATGCCATACCATACATCATGAAGAAAAAGAAATTTCAACAATGAAATGAAGAATCATGAACAAAACATCAACCAAGTACATATTGTGCCAATTTGTGTGAAAACCATGCACAACACATATGTACATCAACCATGTCCATAAATACCATACAATATACCATAAGATATCATCAATGGAGTGTATCAACCATATGCCTCTACCAACATGCCAACTATGTGCCACAAAAAAGTGTCATATCATTCATGATATGCCTCCATCATGAATCAAGTCCCACAACTATGTATCTCAATCAATCAGGTGTCTCAACTATATCATCCCATATATACTGTACCAAAGTATATGCTAAAAAAGTAATACCAATGGTGTACTTTATCCAAGTACTATCATCGACATACATATGCCATCTATGAGTGCATCAATCATTGCACTAATCATGTATTACCACTTGTACCAAGCAAGTGCATCAACCACACACTAATACCACAACAAAATGAACCACAATAGATATGTGTCCTCATACATGTATGCCATATCCACCATAAAACATGTGCCAATCATACTGCAAGTAGGTGTCTCTAACAATGTACCAAAAGTGTACCAAACATGCATCAACTATAGATCAAGCTATGACTCATCAATGGTGTACAACATGACCACTTCATCAACTCATCAACTACATGTCCCAATATGTAGCTCATCCATATGCCAAATGAATGTACCTAGATATCCAACAAATATGCTTCCCATAATACATCATAAGATGTATCAATGAAACTCAAATATGCACCACCCATGTACCCCAATAGATCAGCTTCAACCTCCATTCACTATAGCAAACACTAAGCATACAAAAAGTATTAGAAGTGTTCCTCAATAGATCAATGACATCTCTAACTAGCATCGTCATGATAAATCTCATAACCAAAGTGCCATTTCTTCATTGTCACAACCAGCATTGTTCATCAACAAAAAAAATGTCTTAATCCACACTCTAGGGTCAGTACCATGCATCCAAGATCGTCTTTCAATACTCAACCATATGTCACCACCATACATACATCAATCATGTATGCCAATATGTAATCATGAAAACATGCAGCAAACAATGCCAGACCTTACAACAAACCATGTCAGACCCTGCAACACAGAGTTATACCATCATACCATGCTGCAACTTTATGCATAGCCTTTTTCCCAAGGCTTTACAAAAGATGTGTGGCCTGCTGCACAGACAGCTCACATATGTACGTGACCTATTCATAGGTCAGCTCATGTATGTACATGACTGTTACCATTGTAACCCATGTATGGTTCTGAAGATGACAAGCTTGAGCTTCCTTTAAGGCTGTTATTCTTCTCTGGTTGTTCATTCTTCTTTACCCACTTCTGAAGGTGTCCTTGCTTCTCAAAACTTGAGCTCTGAACTTCCATCTTTTCAAAAATGTCTTCCTTCCTAACTTCATGCCTTCTTCTAGTCATGTTATATGAAGTGCTCATCATGGACTTTCTTCTTGTGTTACAACAATCTTAGGATTTGTGACTGTTGACCCCTAGTTATGGAAGGAAGTGAAGATTAAGGAAGAAGAGCGAAGTGAGAACTGCATGGAAGGCACATTAACTGACAATGGGTCGAAGTGGTCAAAGAAGCTGAAAAGAAGGAGTGAAGTAAGGGAAAGCTCTCCGTTGAAAGAGAATATCAAGGAAGATAGATAAGCAAAGAAGATGGACCGTGGAATACTTAGCAAGCAGAAAAAGCCATCAATGAGTGCTTTGGAGCACCTCGTGGAAAAAAAGGAAAGACAGGCTGGCGAAGCCCTGAAAACGTGGGTCAAGTTGAAATAGGGTTTTAAACAACTAGGGTTTTGGGATCTAGGGTTTTAAAACCTAGACGTTGGTCATGTAATGTATAAATAAAGGTCTAGGAGAGTCGAGAGGGTTGCTCAATAATTGGTCTGTTCGAAGTGGAGTGTTTTTTTTATGTTGAGTGATTATTGTTGTTGCGTGAGGAGAGTATTGTGTTGTGAGAATATTCTTGTATTGTAAGATCTTCAGTTGGGTGCAAAGATCAACCTTGCAGTTAGGTGCATAGGGAAGGGAGAAAAGAGGAGAAAGAGAGAGATCTGCAAGCTAAGTGCACAGATAGAACTGTATGTTTTCATATAATATATCAAGAAATGCAGTTTTGTGGACGTATCCCTAGGGAGAGGGTGAACCACGTATATCTTGTTGTTCTTTGTGGTTGATGTTGTGTTCTTTTCTTTCTGTTATACTATTATTGCATTGTTGTGTTAGATCTTAGATATAACTTGCGAAGTAAGCTTAAGCGTGGTAAAGAATATCTAGATTCTTGTGTGTTGTTTCCCTTGATCCACTCTGCATTTCCTCTGGTTGTAGACACCTGTGTCCTGCAACCCCCTATTTCTAATTCGGGTGAGACTGCATCTACTTTGCAGGTGTTGCTGAAAGGGCCAGTAGTTAGGGCTTGTTGGTGCACTATAAGAGTTGAACCCTGGGTCTTCCCCTGTGCCAACAAATGGTTCTATTGTTGGGACTAGGATCTTCGTTAGGGAATGTCAAGGTGGTTTCCATCGAAGATAGAAATTCAGAAGTGGATAGAAGAACAAGAGAAGGACTTCATTGAATCCCAGAACAAGAACCCTAGCATCAGTACAGAGGACTAGTTAGGAAGGTATATCTTTATTGATATACACGAGATTTTCTTTGGAGAAGTTCATAAGGAATTATACAAGTGGTTAGCCAAATTAGCAGATACCCAGTTCGAAATCAGACCTAGAACACCTGTGGTTTGGATGTCGACGTTGATAAAGAAGGTCAAGAGAGTTGATACCACCGTGTCAAGAGGAGTAGATCACTGGTTTGATATCCCTATTGGAGGGTACATTACTGAGTTTTCTATTGACAGGGTAGAATCATATATCCAAGAAGAGAGGTATTTCTTTAAGGGACCCAGAGGAAAATTTTTACACCTTTTGAAGTTGAAGATCAAGATGTTATTTCATGAGAAGAACATATTGAAGATACAGTAATCGGTCGAATTGAAAAGCTAGTGTTCAAAAACTCAAACAACGACAGTGACAGCGACAGAGAGGTTGGACATACGCATAGTGGGAGATCATTCAGAGAGGTCCCTCTGGTGAACTTGTTTGAGCATAATCATGAGTCACTGGCACAGGACAAAGGGTTCTACAGTGGAGAAGAAGAAGAACTATTGAACGAAGAACATTCAGAGTATGATAGGACGGAGAAGAGGAAGACTGAATAACCTCGCTAAGAAGGATCAATAACATCAGGAACTACACCTACCGTTGAAGTAATTACTACTACTTCCCCTGTTTTTTTAGCAACATTAAGTAACCAGAGTAGTCAGAGTTATCAGAGCACTCAAAGAACCGTTACCAATAGTTTAGTACATACTCAGTCAAGAAACCTAGGAACATCTATGGCAGATGAAATGAGGCTACCTATCTTTAGAGGAGATGGATCTGAAGATCCTGATCAGCATTGGTTCTTATGCGAAGCTATATGGATCATTAAGAATGTCAGTGATGAAACTATTAAGAGAGTTCAGTTTAGTACTACCTTGAGAGACCACGCACTGAGCTGGTACATGAAGTTTGTTAAAGGAACTATACTACCTAAACCATTGAACGATATCAAGACTGTGTTGAGTGTAGAATTCAAGAAACCCAAGTCGGATTCACAGTGCATTACAGAGATAAAATAAATCAAGAAGAGAGTAGTTGAACCTGTGTGGGAATTTGATCAGAGGTTTAATACCTTGACAGGTTGTTTGACTTTTCAGATCCCCAATGAGTAGAATAAGAAATGGTTCATTGCTTCCCTCTTACCACACATTAGAGTTCCTCTGATGCAACAAAAGGTTTCTTTTCAGGTTGAAGCATTGGATATCTCCATGAAACTAGAATCAACCCCTATGGGAGAATCTAGCTCGGGTATGAGTCAATTTTTGAGTCAGCTAACTAGCTTATCTCTGCAGGTCTAAGATATGAAGAAAGAAAAGGGAAAATATAAAAGAGAAGACATATGGTGTATCAGATGAAAATCAGAGGGCCATCACAAGGATCACTATCCCCTATTTAATGAATACTTGGCCTTTGGAGCTCTGAGCCCTTTGAAGCAGGTTACCCTACCCTGGTGCGAGGTATGTAGAAATATACATCGCCCTGGTGAATGCTATTACATGCAAAAATATGTCCAGACACCTACCAATGTTTACTGCACATTCTGTAAATCTGTGGTGCATGATGAGAAGGGTTGTAGGGCTTATGACGTCTTGCATGAAAGGTCGAGAGATACATACAGGATTCAAGGAGAATTACAACATGAGGGAAATACTACGCAGATTAATTTCCCAGGAAGAGGAAACTTCAACCCTCATGCTGGATTTAGAGGAAGAGGACGAGGAGGAGGCATGGGTTGAGGTCAAGGTCATATCATTTGTTATAACTGTGACCAGCTGGGTCATTTGGCAAGGGACTGTCAGAACCCTTGTACCACTTGCAGCTACTGCAACTCATTTGAACACGTTATTCAGGATTGTCCAACATTGTTAGCGAAACTTCAGGAGAGACGAGGAGGAAACCAATAGGTCCAATTGATATCAGTCGAACCTCACGGAGAGGATCCCAAAGTCATTGTTATCATGATAGGAGGCATTGTTACAGGAGAAGACAAGGTGACTCCAGAAAAGACTACAGAGGAATCTAGGGTCAGAAGAGTTGTAGAGAAAACACACTTGTTTGATCCAAGGAAGGAGAAGCAGACATTTGGAGAGGCAAGAAGAGAATTTGGAGGAGAATAGGCTTCTTCATTGAAGGCACAACCAGAAGTAAGAGAATGTGGGATGCCTCTGGAATTCGATCAGTATGCATCACTTGGAGAAGGAAAGTAGTTAAGCAAGCTTGTAGGATTCTTGTATACATTTATTGATTTAATTAAGGATAAAAGAGTCATACAAGAACTACAACACTTGATCAGACAGTATGAGATAGGAATAATAGACCCTATGCTGAGTAGGGATGTGAACCAAGTATCTAGGAAGAGGAGAACAAACAAGGAACTACACCTTAATGCTCAGATTGGACACTATGACATAGATTATGTGGTCCTCAACTTGGGATCAAAAGTCAATGTTATGATGAAGCAGACCCGGGCACTGATGGGAAAAACTAAGTTGATTTACTCCCCTATCAAGCTTAGGATGGCTAATCAGCAAGCAGTAAGCCCCTTTGGACATCGACAGGGTAAGGATGTTTGTGGACTTTGATGTGATTGAAATAGTTGATGATAGTTGTCCTTATCCTACACTATTAGGAATTGATTGGGCTTTCAATAATTCAAATGTTTTTGACTTAAAGAAAAGAAGAATGACATTTGAAGGTGATTTCCTTAGGGTCATTACATCCCTTGATCATGATAAAGGTCGCAGATACACAGAACCCATCAGAGAAGAAGACCGTGCTTATGAACTAGAGAATATATACAAATTGACAGCCAGACAACATGATTATATTAATCCTACAGCAGATGGGAATTTGATTTGGAGAAGTGAAAGCGCATGCTCATCAAACTCAGAAGAAGCACTGAAGAATTGGTAGAAAAAAATGTATGAAGTTTCTGCACAGAGGTGTGCTAGATTGACCAGGGAAGTTCACTACATTGGCATAGAAGTAAGTAATTTGCCCACATTTGATGGTTTAAATCATCTAGAAACATTCTTATTGGAATTTGAAGAAATTGTACCAGTACAACAGAGGTTGTTGGCACTGGACGAAGCCTTGAAAGAAACTCCAGTAAGATGGTGGGGAACACAAAAGAAGAACATTGCGAAGTGGGTACAATGTCGCACTTTGATGATAGTGCGCTTTTCAGAACAATTCGAAGGGTGCGAAGTTTGATAAACAGGTGAGAGTTGTCTGAAGGACCATGTGCAGAGTTGTGAGGAGGCCTGGAGCATCATTCCTAAAGAAAAGTGGGTGCATAAGTTCATTAACACTTTGGACACTACGCCCATCAACTAGTATCTTCAAGAAGAACTACGCCTCACCACTTCAGATTGGTACGGTATGACCCATAACTTTATAACTACACTTTTTATTTGAAATTCAGTACCCCACAGTAGATCAATCTTTACAATTTGTAAGATAGAAAGTCTTTGAGGAGGCACCTAACCTCCCTTTGGAGCAAGAAGAAGATGAGTGCACTGCCCCTCTTAAAAAACTACAGGGTTGTTACAATATCAATGTTGATGAAGATGATGATCCTAGGAATGTGAACATTGCAGAAACTAAAGGACAGAGAGACATAGAAGGATCGGGGATTGAACTACCTTTCATTGGGAAGCCAATCAAAATCAAGAAAGTTAATATTGGAATAGAGCAAGCACCTAAGTTGGCCAATGTTGGAGATTATTGGGATAATGCTACTATTGATAAGATTACAGAATTACTGCATGAATATCAAGACTTGTTTCCAACCAAGTTCACAGACATGAAGGGCATTAAAAGGCCCATGGGAGAAATCAAGATTCCTTTGAAACCAGATGCAAGGCCATTCAATAAGAGACCCTACAGATTGAATCCCAAGTACAAGCAGAAGGTTAGGATTGAACTAGATAGAATGTTGGAAGCAGGAATCATAGAACTTGTTGAAGAATCAGAATGGATTAGCCCTATGGTGGTCCAATATAAGAAGACAGGAGAGATCATAATCTGTGTTGATTTAAGGAAACTGAACAATGCATGCTTACATGATCCATTCCCTACACCCTTTACTGACGAAGTGTTAGATAATGTAGGAGGAGAGGAAGCTTACTCCTTCACATATGGATTTTCAGGTTATCACCAGATCAGGATTGCCAAGGAAGATCGCCATAAGACTACATTTTCCACAGAATGGGGTTCTTTCCAGTACAATGTGATGCCTTTCAGATTGAAGAATGCACCAGCCATATTTTCCAAGGTGGTGGTCGAATCATTCAAGGAGTTTTTACATATTTTTTTGGAAGCATATTTTGATGATTGGACTGTCTTTAGCTTATTGAACAATCATATTGAATGTTTAAGACTAATGTTGGATAGTGCAGGCAATACCAGATTGCCCTGAACCTGAATAAGTGCATCTTCCTGTCACCTTTTGGAGTATTGTTGGGACACATTGTATGTAAGCAAGGGTTGTTGGTAGATCGTTCTAATATTGCCTTCATTTTTTATCTACCTCCCCCTACTTCGGTCAGACAACTGTGCACTGCACTGGGACATACTAGATACTACAGGAAGTTTATCAAGGGCTATGCACAAATAATAGCACCAATGGAAAATATTTAAAGAAAGATCGTAAGTTTCAATGGTTAGAGGAATGTCAGCAGAGCTTTGACACACTAAAACAGAAAATGGTTACTACACCTATATTCGTTTTCCCATATTGGAGTAAGGAATTCCACGTCCATGTCGATGCTTCATCTATTGCATTAGGAGTAGTGTTAGCACAACCAGGAGCCGGATATATTCACCACCCTCTATCCTTTTCTAGCAGGAAGCTATCTAATGCTAAGATAAACGACACTACCATTGAAAGAGATGGTTTAGCTATGGTGTATGCACTGCAAAAGTTTCGACACTACTTGTTGGGAGGGCATTTTAAGATGTTCACTGATCACTCTGCACTAAAATACTTAATCAACAAGCCAGTGTTGGGGGGAAGAATATGCAGATGGTTGTTGTTATTCCAAGAATATGACTTTGAGATAGTGGTCAAACCAGGGAGAATGAACAAGGGACCTGACCACTTGTCTAGGTTAGAACATGGAGAGGAACCTACCAGTTTGGAGGATACACTACCAGATGCACAGTTGCTCGCTATTAGAAAGGTTGATGATCACTTCAATGAGATAGTCCAATACCTATCTACAGGAATGGAACCCCATGAGTACACAATCATTCGGAAGAAATAATTGGTAGTTCGCGCTGCAAATTTTTCACTTATAGCTGGACAACTATATAATATGGGACCAGATGAGATTTTGAGGAGATGTGTTATGGAGGCAGAAAGACCAATGATTCTGGCAGAAGCACATGGAGGCATTGCAAGAGGACATTATGAAGGGAAAGAAATAATGCAGGAGGTTCTTAGAGCTGGCCTCTGGTGGCCTACTTTACACAAAGATGCTAAGGAATACTACAGAGCCTGTGATGTATGCCAAAGAGTTGGGAAACCATCCAGAAGAGATGAGATGCTTTTAGCACCTCAGCTCACTTTACAATCATTTGAGAAATGGGCCATTGACTTCGTGGGACCTATCATCCCACCAGGAAAGTGTACAGGAGCTCGATACATCATCACTGCGACAAAATATTTGACTAGATGGGCAGAAGCACGAGCAGTTAAGGCCTGTAGTGCAACTACAGCTGTGCAGTTCATATTTGATGATATCATAACCATATTTGGATGCCCAAAGGTCCTTATGAGATATCAAGGTACTCATTTTATTAATAAGACTATTGAAGCCTTAACTCACAAATTTGAATTCCATCATCAGAAGAGCATTCCATACCAACCACAAGCGAACGGTACAGTCAAAGCTTTCAATAAAATCTTGGAGACAACACTGACGAAGATTTTCATTGTGAACAGAGATGATTGGGATTTGAGAGTGCCAACAGTACTATGGGCATATTGAACTACTTGCAAGACGTTGACAATGCAGACCCCTTTTAAGTTAGTTTATGGCCTAGAAGAAGTGGTACCTATGGAATATTTGGTTCCTAGTTTAAGAATTGCAGCATTTACAGATATGGATGACACTGGCATTGTTCAAGAGAGGCTTGCATAGTTGGTAGAACTAGAGGATGACAGATTTATTGCAGGATTTCATCAGCAAGTACAGAAAGAACAAGAGAAGGCCTACCATGATAGGCATATCAAGAGGAAAGCATTCAAATAAGGAGATTTGGTGTTGGTATACGACAACAAGTTCATGAAGCATCCAGGGAAGTTCAGGACACATTGGCTTCGACCATATGAGGTCGCCTATGTTACAGAAGGAGGAGTTGCACAACTGAAGACCCTAAATGGAGAATGGAAGGTTTAGTAAATAGGAGTAGGTTGAAATTGTATTATGACAACCCACTGCCTCACATCTCTCAATAAAAGAAAAGAAGAAGGGTCTAGGTACCAGGTGCAGTTGAAACTGGGTACTAGACACAGAAATGACAGTCTGCACAAGGAAGGGTGGGACTGAGCAGAAAGAATATGCTCCTCTACATAGTCTGAAGTCGAAGTGAAACATAAGGTTCAGTATTTCAGTGACTCGGGACAAGTCACAGGTGAGTGTTGGGGACCTGTTGGCCCTTGGTTATGAAAGGAAGCAAAGATTAAGGAAGAATAGCAAAGTGTGAACCGCGTGGAAGGAACATTAAATGAGAATGGGTCAAAGTGTTCAAAGAAGAAGAAAAGAAGGAGCGGAGTAAGGGAAAGCTATCTGTTGAAAGAGAATATCAAGGAAGACAGATAAACAAAGAATATGGATCATGGACAACTTAGCAAGTGGAAAACCCCATCAACGAGTGCTTTGGAGCACCTCATGGAAAAGAAGGAAAACACGGGTCAATTTGACCTAGGGTTTTAGACACCTGTGGTTTTTGGATCTAGGGTTTTGACACCTAGATGTTGGTCATGTAATGTATAAATAAAGGTCTAGGAGAGTCAAGAGGGTTGCTCAATAATTGGTTCGTTCGAAGTGGAGTGTGTTGTTGATGTTGAGTGATTATTGTTGTTGTGTGAGGAGAGTATTGTGTTGTGAGAATATTCTTGTATTGTAATATCTTCAACTGAGTGTGAAGATCAACCTTACAACTAGGTGCACAGGGAAGGGAGAAAAGAGGATAAAGAGAGAGAGATTTTCAAGCTAAGTGCACAGATAGAACTATATGTTTTCATATAATATATCAAGAAACACAGTTCTGTGGACGTAGCCCTAGGGAGAGGGTGAACCAAGTATATATTTTTGTTCTATGTGGTTGATATTGTGTTCTTTTCTTTCTATTATACTGTTATTGCATTGTTGTGTTAGATCTGAGATATAACTTGTGAAGTAAGCTTAAGTGTGGTAAAGAATATCTAGATTGTTATGTGTTGTTGCTCCAGAAACACTCTAGATTTCCTCTGGTTGTAGAAACATGTGTCCTACAACCCCCTATGTAATATACCAGATATAAAAAGTATGCAGAACAAAAATAAAATGCTAGAAATGGAAGAATAATAGAAATATTACCAGAACAATCACCACAATAACACTAAAATGATATAAGAATAACAACAGAAATAACACTTTGATTCTGAGAGCAATGTTCATGAGATTCTTCAATGGGGAAACCTCCCGTCGATCAGAGCTCTATTACAGTAATATCCAAGCTAGGGTTCTCATACCCTCGACTCCTATTTATACTAAATATGTCTATCAAAAGAAGCATCTAGAGGAAGATCCTTCTAGAAGCGGAAGCTTCTATTAGGTCTTCTTACATTCAACTTATTCTATTTTATTGCAAGGCCTTATTAATATTGACCTTTATTACATCTGAATATATTGTTCTACCTATGTGTGGGTTAGGACCCTAACATGTCCTCCCCCGTAAAAATAGTCTTGTCCTCAAGGCTTGAGATGTGGAAATTGTTGCAGAATGGTAGCTGGTTCCCAAGTGGCATCTATCGAAATTGTATATTTCCACTAGACTAACACTTCCTTGATGGTTCTCTGATGCAGGCGACGCTCACGTTGGTCCAAAAATTCTTGTGGTTGTAGCCAAATGGATCCTTCTTCATCTAACTCAGGAAGGTTGGTTTGAATTTGGCACTTAGGTCCAATCACCTTCTTTAAGCATGAAACATGAAAAATAGGATGTAGCTTAGAATGACTAGGAAAAGCTAACTAATAGGCCACCTATCCCACATGCTTGAGAATGGTATAAGAACCATAAAATTTGCGTGCTAGCTTCTGAAAATGCTCGACCTTGAGGGAATTTTTCTTATAAGGTTGTAGTTGAAGAAACACATGATCCCCTTCTACAAATTAACATTTAGAGTGACCTTGATTTGCTTGTTGCTTCATGCGATTCTATTCCATGAACAAATTCTCTTTGAGGGTACTGAGAATAGCCTCTAGAACTATAAGTGTTTGGTCAACTGCCTGGATCTTCAAAACACTATGTAAGTATGAGAGAACTGAAGGTGGCTTTGTCCATATACCGCTTCAAAAGGAGTCATTCGTGTAGCTGTATGGTATGAAGTGTTATACCACCATTCAGCTAGGGGTAACCATTCAACCCACTGATTTTTATTTTATGAGGGAAAACACCTCAAATATGTTTCCAAACACTTATTGACCACTTCCATTTGACCATCAGTCTGGGGATGATAAGTTGTGCTAAGATGCAATTGGGTGCCTTGTGGCTTGAATAGTTCTTGCCAAAAATTGTTGGTGAAAGTTGGGTCTCAATCAGAAACAATAGAATGTGGCATGCCATGAAGCTTGAAGACCTGATCCATGAAAATTTGAGCCACCGTGGATGTTGTAAATGGGTGTTGAAGAGCACAGAAATGAGCATACTTGGAAAGGCGATCAACAACCACCATGATGATTGATTTATTTCCCGATTTGGGTAATCCTGTAATAAAATCCATAGAGATATCCCTCCAAATAGCAGGTGGAATCGGAAGTGGTTGTAGTGTGCCCAAAGATTTGACTGTTTCACCCTTATTGCATTGACACACATCACATTCAGCAACAAAATTATGAATTTCTTGTTTCATACCATCCCAAAAAAAGAACGTTTGACCCTATCATAGGTTTTGGTAAACTCGGAGTTCCCAGCTATGGGTGTAGCATGAAGCTCAGAAAGTACCGTGGATTTAAGTTTTGATTGTTTACTTAAATACAAACGGCCTTTGTATCAAAGCTCATCATGGAGCCAATAGTACCCTAGGGAATTTGGAGCATTGGACTGCAATTGTTGGATCAAATGCAAACTTTTGGGATCATATAGCGATTCCTAGTGAACGGCTTGGAGCCAATCTGGTACAATGAAGGAAAGAGGAAAAAGGGATATTTCATCTTCATATTTTTAGTAAAGTGCATCCACAACCACATTGTCTTTGCCTTTCTTGTAAATGATCTCATAATTATATCCAAAGAGCTTAGTCACCCATTTTTGTTGCTTTGGGGAGAAATTCTGTTGTTTCAGAAAATACTTGAGGCTTTGATGGTCTGTCTTAATTTGGAAGTGTTGCCCCAATAGATAAGGGCACCATAGATCAATGACATGCAAAATAGCCAACATTTCCTCTTCATAGATTGATTTTCCCAGATTTATTTCAGACAGTTGCTTGCTGGTAAAGGCCAAAGGTAGACCCTCTTGCATAAGGACAACACCAATTCCTTTCCCTGAAGCATCACATTCCAAGACAAAGGTCTTTGTGAAATCAGGAAGGGCCAGGACTGGAGTGGTGCACATGGCCATCTTCAAGGTTTGAAAATCTTGAGAAGTTGATGGAGTCCAAGTGAAAGAGTTCATTTTTAGGAGTCAAGTGAGAGGTACTGTAATCTTTCCATAATTCTTAACAAACTTGCGATAATAACCTGTTAAGACCAGAAATCCACGCAAGATTTTGGGAGTATTTGGGTGAGGCCAGTCTTGCATAGATTCAATCTTTTTAGGATCCACCCTGACGCCATCCTTGCTAATCAGATGACCCAAGTACTCAACTTATGAGGTGCCAAAATCACATTTAGACTGTTTCAGGAAAAGTTGGTGCTGAGAGAGTTGATGGAGAACTCGATCCACATGAGAAAGATGGTATGTCCAGGTTTTTCTATAGATGAGGATATCATCAAAGAAAACTAAGACAAAATGACAGAGAAAAGGACAGAAGACATGATTCATAAGGCTTTGGAAGGTGGAGGGGGCATTACACAAGCCAAAGGGCATGACCAAAAACTCATAGTGACCCTCATGAGTTCTAAAGGTAGTATTGGGAATGTCTGCCTCTTTCATACGTATCTGGTGGTAGCCAGAACGGAGATCAATTTTAGTAAAGAACTGGGCGCCACTAAATTCATCCAACAGGTCATCAATGACAGGAATGGGAAATTTGTCTTTAATGGTAAGTTTGTTGAGGGCACAGAAGTCAGGACATAGTCGCCAAGAAATTTCTTTCTTCAGGGCCATGTCCACCGAAAAAGAGTAGGGGCTCATACTAGGGTGGATAACACCTGCATTAAGGAGTTCCTAGACCATTTTCTCAATTTCATTTTTTGGGGAAAAGGGGTGATGATACAGAATGATATTGGGAGGAAGGCTTCTTGGTACAAGGGGAATGGAATGATCATGAACACCATGGCAAGGAGGGAGTCCCTGGGGAGTGGAAAAGACCACTTGATGTTTAGAAAGGATGGATTGGAGGTCTTGTGGCACCGATGGTATCTATGTTGCTCGTATGGCATGGAGTTGGTCATAACAACATAATGACCTTTTTTGAGCATATTTTCCATGCGATGGGAACTAATGATCTCAGGTGAATTGATGATGATGCCTTGGAACTTATATTGTTGTCCCTGCTGGTCGAATTTCATGGTTAATTCCTTAAAATCCATGAGAATGGGACCCAAAGTCCTTAGCCAATCTGCACCCAACACAATGTCACAACCTCCCATGTCAATATAAAACATATGAGATTTCATGTGGTAGTCACCAATTTGGAGACACACATTTTCACAATGCCCTCCACATTTCATGGAGCCATCATTGGCAATCATGATTTGGAAATTATTGACTTCATGGATGTAGCAATGAGTTTCTTGGGAAATGTGGCAATGAATAAAATTATGGGTCCTTCCACTATCAACCAAGATGATGACCTTCCTATGCTTGATGTAACCGATTAGCTTGAGAGTTTGGGGAGCACAGAATCCAGTGAGAGAATTTAGGCAAATGACCAGTTCTACTTCGGGAGGGTTTGATGGAGGGGTTATGTCAGTGGTTTCAGGTGACTCGGACACAAGGGGAGTTTCAACATCCTCTTCTGAAATATCCTCCGAGATGGCAATAAAAATATTTTGTTCCTTATACTTGTGGCCCAGGAAATATTTGTCATCACAATTATAACAAAGGCCTTTGAGTTGGCATTCAACCATTTCAGCCCTGGTAAATTTTTGGATCTTTAGTGGAGCGGAGGGAGTAGTGGGATTTACTAGTTTGGTGCGAGGGATAAAGGAGGGTTTCTGGTTATGAGAAGATACAACCTGTTGTGCTTCTTTATCTCTTTTAGCAGCCTCCACCCAACTCTGATGCCGATCCATGAGGACATGGGCCTGAATCTCATCCTTGAGGCCACTGATAAAACACTCTCAAAAAAAGGCGTCAGACAAGCCCTCTGTCCGAAACTCTAGGCACTCAAAAGGAGCTATAAAGTCTTCTAGTATTCTTGATTGTTTCAACTTTGTCAAATGGCCCAAATGGTTGGTGTCAGTGTCAAAGAGTTCATATAGATCTGCCACAAAGTGTGTCCAAGCAATATACCCTTGACGAGGAGTTTTTCTCCATTGCCACCATTGCCAACGTTCTTGATCTAGATGGAGAACACCATACCAGAGTTTGGCCAACTCATCTATAATGCCATATAAAGAGAAATAATGTTCCATTTGGGTTACCCAACCAGTGGAATCTGAGCCATAAAATTTGGTCACATCCACCCGTGGAAGGCGTAGGTCACGTTGAAATTGATGGTGATGAAAGTTATGGGAATGAGAGGAATTTTCAGCTATAGTATGTGGAGGTGGGTCAGATAAAAGGTTATTTGTAGGGATATACAACTTGGTGCACAACATCGAAATGACAGATTCAAGCTGGGTGGTCAAGTCTTGTTTGATTTCCTCCATTGAGGATTGCATGTTTGTATTGATGGCGACAACATTGGCACTGAGTTGTTTCACTTCTTGTTGGGTCTCGGTGAAATTAGATTGCAAGGTATTGAAGCGAGCTTCCAAGTCTTGGCTATAGGTATGGGCCATGATGACGAGGGAACCGAAATGGGGCGGGTGGTGTCAAAAATTTTGCTGAAAAATGATATGTATGAATGTGATAAGGGAAAAGATATGAATCCAATACTACACCCGTGGAGTTATACTCCGATCTGAAGTATACTGCAGTGATGAAATTCCCAAATGCTTAACTAGGAAGCAATGTGTAGTGATTTGGCAACCTGAACACAGTTGCACGACAATATATCTTGTATGTTTTAATTTGTTTATGTTTCTATCCCCAAGGGTTAGGTATTCAAGGGTTCTACAGACAAGGGTTTTCCTTGTGCTATATCTCTCTGATATACGTGCGGGGTCCAACAGTAGTACTCGGCCCAATATCTGAGGGCACTAACTAAGGAGGCTAGACCATGCCCTTAGCCGTACTACCCGACTACCCAGGTACTAGAGAGTATCTTCCTAAGTGTTGTTCTTGGTGGCACTATAGCAGTCAGGCGACCGATCGGTTTATCTAAAGAGGGCTTCAGGTAATCTAGGTCGATCCATGCACAAGTGTTGTCTGATGCGCTACCACTCGAAGGGGTACCAACAGGGGTTACAAGGGTGGACAACAGATGTGCCCTTAAGTACCACTTGTATTTCCTGCGTGTATGAAGCCCTCAAACACAGGTTTATGCGTGTAATGACAGATATTTGTGTCTTAAAGATGTCAGAATACGTCTCTACCCTAAAAAAAAATTTAACCCACAATTTCTACCGAGGAAAGTGCTTTGATACCACTTGTAATATACCAGATATAAAAAGTATGCAGAACATAAATAAAATTCTAGAAATGGAAGAATAAAAACAATATAAATAGAATAATCACCATAATAACACTGAAATGATATAAGAATAACAACAAAAATAGTAGTTTGATTCTGAGAGCAATGCTCACGAGCCTCTTCGAGTGGGCAAACTCCAGTCAAGCAGAGCTCTATTACAATAATATCCAAGCTAGGGTTCTCATACCCTCGACTCTTATTTATACTAAATATGTCTATCAAAAGAAGCATCTAGAGGAAGATCCTTCTAGAAGCGAAAGCTTCTATTAGGTATTATTACATTCAACTTATTATATTTTATTGCAAGGCCTTATTAATATTTACCTTTACTACATCTGAATATATTGTTCTACCTATGTGCGGGTTAGGACCCTAACACCTTATTGCTACTTCAGGTGAGACTGCATCTGCTTCGCAGGTGTTTCTTGTTGGTGCACTGTAAGAGTTGAACCCTGGGTCTTCACCTGTGCCAACAGTGACCAAATCCACTAGAGTTGTAGCATCTCATGATGTGATAGTGAGCAGCAATGTGTCCTACTTGATTACATCTCCAACATCTTAAGGTGTTATGAAATCTTTCATTATCTCTCCTTGCATACAATCTGCACTCCAAAGCTTTGTGACCATATTCATTACTTGAGTAACAGTGACCATGAAAAATATTTTCATACCTTTGCTTTGGTGTCCATATTGAAGGTGTCTTGAATTTGCTTTGAGATTTAAAGATGGCTTCTTGATGTCCTCCTTGCTTTGTCCTTTCCTTCCCTTGTGTATATGTATAAATTTCAACATTATTTCCATCCTTTGAGAGTGAGGGACTTACCTCATACTTCTTGGAGGTGCTTTCTTCAACATGTGTAGCTTCTTTCTTATATCCAAGACCTGATTTATCATTTGGTGATCTTTGACTATCCAAGATCTCATTCAAGATTGTTGAGCTATTCAAGAATTTGTTTGACTTCTATACTTTCTTTCTAAGATCAACAACTTCATCTTCCAACATATGACATGACTCTTCCTTTTCAATTACTTGATTCTTTAATAGTTCCTCAATTCTTTTGGATTCTTCAATTTGGGTCTTGAGATGGATATTAACTTCAAGACTTTTGCTAATCTCATCATCTACCTTCTTATTTTCTTCTATTTCATTCTTTAGTCTTTTGGTCTCTTCTTTTTCTTCTAATAGAGTATTTTTACTTTCTTCTTGTTCCTTGAGCATTTCCTTTAACTTCAAGATATGCCTTTGATTATTTCTAAGAAACTTTTTAGTGTTATCAGAAAGATAGCTATATTTTATGCAGAAATGGTCATAGTTGTATTCATATAGACCCCATTCAACTTTCCTTTTAAGCTCTGATAGTTCTTCTTCTACCTCTTCGATGGGATAACCATTATCTAACTCTACACATACTATCTCTAGGTTTTCTTCTTCACTTGTAGAGAAATATTCAACATCATCACATTTTGAAATATTGCAATCGGGGGTTTTTGGAGATTCTTTACCTTCATTGATCTTGTCTTCAAGGTCTTCTTTTTTGCCAACATCATCATATTTAGAATCATTGCAAATAGAGGATTTTGGAGATTATTTACCTTCATTGTTCTTGATGGAGTTGTCTTCAAGATCTTCCTCCTTGCTTTGGTATGTCTCCTCTTGCTTTAGCCATAGATCCTTGGTGGTAGTGTATTGTCCCATGCTCTCTTTGATAGAACTTGAGAGTCCACTAAGAA
>ML783029.1:37577-60366 GCA_009831015.1 Picea engelmannii
CCTTCATTGTTCTTGATGGAGTTGTCTTCAAGATCTTCCTCCTTGCTTTGGTATGTCTCCTCTTGCTTTAGCCATAGATCCTTGGTGGTAGTGTATTGTCCCATGCTCTCTTTGATAGAACTTGAGAGTCCACTAAGAATGGTATTGAGAGCCAATGCATCATTCTTCTTTTCTTTCCTTTGAGCTGCAAACTTTGAATTGTTCTTCAAATGAAATGATCCACCAATAGCTTCCTTCCAAATAACCACTCCTATTTCCTTCGAGTGCACTTTCATTTCTATTCTCCATGTAGAATAATTTTCCTCATCAAAAATTGAAACTTCATCATCCATTTGTGTGTCCATGGATCTCCTCCAAGCTTGTTAAGGATTATAGTGAATTCCTTCTCTGATACCAATTGTACACACTGAACACAGTTAAAGGGGGGGGTGAACAAGTGTGGGGCTCCTTTTAAAACTTTTCCCTTCACAAAACTCCTAAGTCAGAAATCACCATTTACTCATTAATTATTGTTGTCATTTATAACCAGTTAAATGTGAACATGCATCAGCAACATATATCATCAACAAGTCATCACCACAAGGAACACAAAGAACACAATATGTATGTACAATTTTCTTTTTATTACGAACTACAATCCTTGGGTTATCAACAACAACTGAATAGAGTTACAACTCCACAAGAGAAACAAATATACAATGCAAGACTCACCTTACACATCTCAGTACCAACTGAGAAGAGGCATCAATCCTCAACAGATACCAATCTATCAACAGGTACTTGACCTTTCAGTAGTACAACACGTGTATGTACGTGCCCTACCAGTATTACAACTCACATATGTACACGGCCTGTCTGTACTACAACCTGCATATGACTTCTGAGTTACTTAGGGTTTTCTCTTTATGACAACCTCAGATCCTCTGCATCCTTTAGCCACAGTCACTTCTATATTTCATTGTCCAATTTGAACCATAATCAATCACAACACATCCATACTCTCCAACAACTTGCTCATGGTCCTCAACCATACAATATGAATGCTACTCAATCATGTATAAGAAACAAGTATACTATGGCAGTCATATCAGTACTGGAACATAAGAGTGTTGCTCACTCAATAAACTAACATAGACCAGATCAAAACATCCATACCAAGAATTCTTCAAGCATTCACCATACAATATGCACGAGTATCCATCAAGTCAACTATGTAACCATACCAGGGTTTCTATGGAAGATCTAAGCCCATAGATTGCAGATCTGAAACTTACCTCATCCGTCAAGAACTTAGCACTGGTTCACACTCAAGTCTTCATGACTTCCATCAACTGTACACGCTCTGTATAAGTAATTAATTATTACCCAGTGAGTAAAAGGACCGTGTTTCCCTCAATTTTAAAAAGAATGGCAGTGTTAACTTAATATTGGTTACATTGGCATTACTCCCTCCATGCATTTAGGCTTAATGTCAGACATTCTCTTGGCGATTTTCCGAGTGGAGGTAGCACCCTTTATTTCCATTTTTGGACATTGTCTTACCCGACGGTCAGCTGGCAGACCCTCCCCTAATATCTATGTTCTTTGATCCATGTGTACACAGCCTTAGTTTCACTGTCATATAGAATTTTTTTCTGGATAAAAATAAAATTTATATCTAAACAGAAATTAAATTAGAAATATCCCCATGTACACTGCATTTTTTACTGATCATATAGAAATCATTTTAATGATAAAAATAGAAATTACATCTAACAGAAATTAAAATAAAATGATCCGCACAGATTTTGTTTTACTGTTACAATAGAATTTGTTTTACTGTTGATTAGAATTTATTTAAATAGTATCTAGAAC
Organism: Picea engelmannii; assembly: GCA_009831015.1. Taxonomy (NCBI): domain Eukaryota; kingdom Viridiplantae; phylum Streptophyta; class Pinopsida; order Pinales; family Pinaceae; genus Picea; species Picea engelmannii. The sequence continues at coordinate 39,432 of ML783029.1, forward strand.
AAGTCTTGAGCATGAGTGGATTTCTATGTGGGATGCGTTGGGTCTGACATGGTCCTTCTAGGGAAATGTCAAAGGCCTTGACTAACCGTTTGTGATGAGATAAGACTTGGGTGCATGTACCCCTGAGCGTCCACAGTGCACCCCAGCCAGTACTGGTAGCTTTCACGGAAAACTTGAGAGGGTTAACTTCCCGAGTCCGTGAGTGCCACGAACATCTCAAACATTGAGGCATGGATGGAGAGCCAGGTGATGTGCTTCACGCTTCATGATTGTGAGCTCCAGCACGAAGGTCTACATTTGCGATCTTCAGCTAAAGGGGAGCGCTCTTCTATGGAGGAAGACTCTCCTACTTCAACTAAACATGGTCGTCGAAGCCGTGTTAGTGGAATGGTTCCGGGAGAAGTAATTGTCAAAGGAATTCATTGAGTACCAACTCGATGAGTTCAAGGCATTACGACATGGTGGTTGTATGCTGCCATATTATGAGACCAGATTTATGGAGCTACTTCTGTATGCCCCACATCTTAACATGAAGAAGTTGGAGATCAACAAGTTTGTGACCGGCCTTAACTCCATCTTTCGTGTGAAGGTGAGGATCTAAATGCCTCAAAAGTTGCACAATGTAGTCCAGTAGGCCTCTTAGATAAGAAATATTTGACCACAGGATTCTGGGTAGGACTCCTACAAGACCGTCTGGACTGACAACACCTGGTGCACAGCAACATCAGACATTGTCCAGACCAGACCTCTTGGTATCAATATATGTCTATAGGACCCTTGTTCACGATACCTTGATGATTGATTCCTCAGTAGAGGGCTCCCTACAGGGGACCACTGCATCCGCGGTAGCACCGCTAGCAGTCGATGTTTAGGCTTGTCAGCAGAATAGATCAGGATCTTAGGTTGGTGGGCCAACAACTTCTATTCTGGGGCCAGGAGTACTGGACAAGAGGTGGGCGATGGACATGTGGAGAGTCACCTTACCAACAAGACTGTCTGGTTGAAAGGGCCAGAGCGGTCGAGTCAACAAGACACACAACCATGGCGGAGATGGGAAAGTCCCATAGGATTCATGACCATAGTAAATAACCACCAGGACGAGCACCATTCCACTTTGATCGAGGTGTCAGGTGTCATTGCCAAACTAACTTTTAGTATTTGTTAGACCCCGGTGTTGCGGAGAGCTCTAATTCTAGTACGATGTTGAAGGGATTTACATAAGGGCATTCGATAGGATGATTTTAGATTTGTCGATGTGGCTTCAGGTACTAACCATATGGTTGGAGGAAGGGGTATGAACTATTGCTTTAACCTGGGGATAGTTTAATAAATTCCTACCTGCGTCATGATATTAAGATCTTATGAAAACATGATCAATATGGACTGGTGGGAATCACATGATGAGATACTCAATGATAAGATTAGGTGGTTGAGTTGGACCGACGATGAAGGATAGAGAAGTGTGATTGTAGGAAGAAAACAGGGAGTATCCCCGAGGTTCATTTCTTCCCTACAATTACAAGAGAGCTCACGCAAGGATGCAAGTTATATGCATACTTAGTGCCTCACTTCAAGGGCATGGTGAAAGGATTAGAATACCTTCCGATAGTACGATAATTTGAAGACGTGATTCCTAGAATATTTTCCAGGTGTGTTGTCCGAAGCCAAGATGGAATTTTCCATCAGCCTAAAACCTGGAACTGAACCGATGGCAAGAAAACCTTAGTGTATGTTGACCCCTGAGTTACAGGAGTTGAAAGTGCAACTAAAAGAGTGGTTGGACATAGGAACTATACGTCCAAGTGTATCACCTGGGAGTGCTCCTATTAATTTCATACAGAAGAAGGATGGGTCATGGAGACTCTTCTTGACTATTGTCGATTATTCCTTGATGAAATTTTGATATTTTCTTGGATGACGGAAGATCAAAGAAAACTTTTACGCTTGGTACTACAGTGTTGCGAGAGAAAAAAATTTGGGAAGCGGTCACAAAGCTATCAAGGATTCATTGCTTAGGGCATGTTATCTCCAACGAAGGCATCGTTGTGGATCCAATGAAGGTAGAGGCTATTTTGGATTGGCCTGCACCGAAGAATGTCCTAGAAGTGCGTAGTTTCATGGGTTTAACTGGATACTATCGGCGGTTCTTCGAAGATAGCATGTCTGATTATGGAATTGCAGAAGAAGAAAACGAAGATTGTGTGGGCCAAGAAATGTAGGGAATAACTTTGAAGGCTCAAGGAGTTATTGACCACAGTTCTAATACTAAAATTCCCTGGTGTGGATGAGGGCTTCTTGGTATGCATTGATGCATCCAAGGAAGGCTTAGACTGAGCCTTGATGAAATATGGTCAAGTGATCGATTACATATCAAGGAAGTTAAGAAGGCATGAGGAGAACTATGCGACACATGATTGGGAGTTTTTAGCCATAGTGTATTCCTTGAGAGTGTGGAGACACTACCTGATTGGATGGAAATTTGAACTAAAAATGGACCACTGTAGTTTACAACACCTTTTTACGCAAAATGACTTGAACGTGCGGTAAGGGAGTTGGTCATAACTACCTATCGATTATGATTTTGATATTTCCTACTTAAAAGGAATAATGAACAGGTTGGAAGGTGCGTTGAGTCAGAGACCACACATATTTTCAGTGATACCTCTTCAAACAAATCTATGTGAAAGAATTCTAACTACAACGCGATGTTGACTGGTATAAAGAGGGTAAGGAATTTTATTTATTTTTCTTCGGGAAATACACCATGTTGATACCAAATTTGAGGGATATACCATGGACAATGATGGATCCTTGAGATATAATAACCAGATTTACTTACAGCCCAACGATGAATTGAGAAGTTTTGATCTTATGTGAAGCTCATAGAGCCGTGTACATGGCTCATCGAGGAGTCATGAAGATGAGGAATGACCTTAAGCCCTTATTCTTCTGGAAGAGATAAAGGCAGACATCGTCAACTGTATGGTGAGATGTCTACAAGTTCGGCAGGTGAAGGATGAACATATACATCCAGTAGGATTTCTATGGCCACACGCGATTCAAGAATCAACGTGGAGGTTATTTCGATGAACTTCACCGTTGAATTGTCGCTGACAGAAAGGAGGCACGAACCGATTGTCGTGATAGTTGACACTTGACGAAGAGTTCACATTTTTCCATGTGCATACGACACATCAGGTACCAAGTATATCTAGACTTTATATTAGCAAGATTTGAGACTGCCATACGTACCAAAGGAATCATATCCAATAAGGGATTCGGTGTTTGCAAGATTATTTTGGACGAGTTTCCCAAGAGTCCTTGGGAACACCACTGAACTTTAGTACAACTTTTCATTTAGATAGATAGGCTGACCAAAGGAATGAACCAAATTGGGAAGGTTGTGTTGAGTATGTGTGTGTTGGACCAACAGAAACATTGGTAATATTTATTGCCGCTGTCAAGTTTGCTTACAACGATAGCCATCAAAGCATCATTAAGATGGCACCATTTGAGTTTCTCGATGGGCGACCATGTTAGATGCATTTGAGTTGGGATCGAATCGAGGATGGGGTCCTGGTAGGAATCGAAGCAATCTAAGAAATGTAAGAACTAGCACAAACGATACGAAAAAGGGTTGGAAGAAGTGCAAGATTGACAGAAGGGTTTTTCTGATGCACATCGCGTGACCATAATTATGAATGGCCTAATGGATAACCGTGCCTCATTCCTTGAGGATTTTCTCAATATTGATTTGGTATCTATGTGTGACTTTAGGTCAGAAATCCTACGCATGTGATTGACTTGAGTTCTTGGACGTTGATTGGGCGAGGGTGCGCTCATGGTGGAGCCAATCTTCTTTCTGGACCATCACATTCGACAACTACGACATCGAACTGTCAATTGGGTCAAGGTCCAGTGGGAATATTATAGTCCACACTCAGCTACTTAGGAGGATGCATACGATATGTGTCAGCAGTTTCCTTTTGTTGATAACTAGACATTTAGATATTGTTAGATACTTTATTTATGCATTTGTATACTGTGAAACTTCTGGATGAAGTTTAAAACAAGAGGGGGTGTATGTAACATCCCTCACTTGCATGCATTTATGATGTGACTTATTATTAAGGACACTTGCGTGAAAGTGATTTGGTTCATTATATGAGTGATTGCTTCACTTATGGATTCTAATGATGAGATTGTGATTTATGATGTTATCTTATGTTATTATGTATAGAGAGGTGCTATTGACTGGTTTCTCCTAAGTGTGCATAACTCTTGATAGATTGAGGATGTCGATGGCATCAATGGACCTCCTTGGACTCTGGATCGAGTCAGGAAGTGGACTATTTATGGTTTGTGTATTTCTGTTATTGTATATGTGACATGTGACTGATGTAATATGATGTTGTTTATGGATCACTGACATGTTTGTTGATGGATGCAGGTGGACGATAGCTTTCTAATCAGACTCACATTTGGAGTAAAGGGGTCATGCATGACAACCAGAGATATTGAGGGAGAGGTGTGGCAACAACCCTGCCACAACCTACAAACACTCTCGCTGTGGCTCGAACTGTAGGTTAACAATTACCTAGTTCAAGAGATCCACGATATCATGAGGGAAGACTGTGACAGTCTCTCACGATGATTCTAAGGGGTGCATAATAAGGCAGGGTCCTTATTCCTTAGAGGCCCTTAGTCTCCCACAAGGTCACTTGATGGAGTATTGACTCCAGGGGTTTGACGTCTACCAAAATTAGTCAAAAGGAAAGTGGCACCCTTGGAGAATGTAGTGCATCTTGAAGGGCACGTCGCGTAAATGAAACATGAATGAAGGTGAGTGGCACCCTTGGATCATGTAGTGCGTCTTGAAGGGCATGCCACAATTTTTAACACTAGTGATTTAATGAACCTAGTATCTACAAAACTATGTCTCTGCAGGACTTGGTCAACCTTAAAATGAATGTTGTATGAGTAAAGATTTATAATAATAAATTGTCCCTTAAAAAGAATTTATGCTAAGCCTAAGAATTTGAATCCTAGGTCTAAGTAGGACTTGTGAACAAAAAAAAACTAAATAGACAAGGGGGGGATGAAGAAAATCCAAACATAATAATTAAATAAAAATTTCAATGGAAGATTAAAATATTTAAAAGATTAATTGTTGACTAAGTATGAACTTGCTAATTCAGAACTTAGACCAAAAAGGGAAACTCAAAGAAAAAGGGAATGTGGAACATAGAAGGGAATCTAGCCTAGAGAACTTTCTAATTTCTATCTCAACTAGGATTTAAGAAAGACATTAGTCATTAAAAGGAATGTAAGGGAATAAAGGGACATTGATGAGCGTTTTTAGGAATGTTTTTAGGTGGGTGAGGGAAATTGGACTTTTAAACTAAATAATTAATTGAATTTCTGGTGCAACTAAGGGATCGGGTGACATGTGTACGAGGGAGGTTTATCCTAATTTAATTTTAATAAACAAAAATTTATTGAGGGTTTTGGCAACTAAACACTAAGAAAACTCTATAAAAGGAATGGAAGAGGAGGTAAAGGGGGAGGGATGGTAGGCGTAAGGTTACGCTGCCAATATTTTTCTTGACTGATTTTCTTGTGGGAGTTAGGATTCCTAGCTCGATTAGAGAGTGGTAGCTCGACCTTGCGAGGTGAGCTGGGACCTAGATTTTTCTCTGGTTTTGGTGTGCGTGGCCCCTTTGTGGCTCAAGGGGCTCAGGGTGAAGAAGAGTACCCCTAGCACTAGCTAGGAGGTACCGGTGAGGTTTCAGTGGTTAGAAAACGGGAGCGAGGAGGATCGTCAGATGCCGAAGAATGTCTCCAAGCCCAGTTTCGTCAGTGATGGTAATTCAATAAGTTAAATGGTACTAGGTTGACAGCATGTGTATGGTTTGATTTTCACAATTCTCATGTCTCCTTGTTTTTGCCTTGGATCTAGTTGTAATAAGGATTATTTATGTAGTTGATGTCGCTTTATTTCGCTAGGGACCTAATTGTAATAAGGATTATTATGTAGTTGATGTCACTTTATTTCACAATGGAACTTATTGTAATAAGGATGATATATGTAAATTGATGTCTCTTATTTTAGAACGAGCAAATTGTAAAATATTGAGTTGTATGTATCTTCAGTTTAGAATTTGTTATCACTGTATTATATCTCTGGCCTCATTTGGCAAGCTTCTGGGTGCTGGAAATTAGTATAAGAATGGTTGATAATATATTTCATGTATGAGCGGTTCCCAAGATCTAGTGCGCCCTTATCCTCAGTGATAATGAATAGGTCTTGGGCTCACCATTTGCAGTAAATATACTTAAATTATAATAAGATCGATGTTTGTGATATGTTTAGAATGTACAGTACACATCCTTCTGTTTAGAACTGAGTAAGAATAACACTCTCCCTTTTTAAAGTAGGTTATTTTTATTTTCGAATCAAAGGTAAGCGAACATGAAAGAAGAGACCTTATCCATTCTAAAATTTTAGTGTTCTGTTGAACTAATGTTCTGAACATTTGTTATTTTATATTTTTAAATCCTCAAAATCTATTTTAAATTGTGGTTGAGTTTTAAGAAAATCTTATATTATCATGTCTCTTCCTACCTTGATTCATGACTCAAACACTTACAAAGATCACAGAGTCTATTGGTGGTGATCATAAACTTGTGGCATATCTTCTCTCATGCTCGGAGTAACCGATTACCTAGAAACACATGAGATTACGACATTGCTTTGAAAATGGCTCGAGCATGCATTTGACTTATCACACTCAACGAATAGTGTCCAGGTAGCTTAAATTGATTTGGTACTGAACTAATATACCTGGTTTTTATTCATTGTATGGTGAAGGTGTTGGCGAAGATGTAGTTGGGAGAATATATCAATAATTTTATATATAAAGAAGGAGGAATCCCTTGTCACAGGCTTAGAAATCTATTGTGGCAAGAGAAAGGAGTGTAAGCCAATGACCTGTCACTCCCAAAAAACCAAAAGGCAAACCAATTCCTTAGCTCCCCAACCATTGGATTTCACTGTGAGCATCCTCCTTGGCTGGCAACAACTTTAACTGTGATTTCGCCCTTTAGAACAGTTTCTCCTTTGCTTCCTTAGAAACCTCTCATGGGTGATTAATGGAGACTGAGCATTGGTTTCATTTGGGGTATCCAATCGATGTCTGTGCCCTTCCCTAGAGAAATTCCAGTAGCCTGTCTTCCACCAGTGCGTGCCTCTCCTCAGCCTACTCGCCCGACACTTAATGCCTACCATCTTACTGCATGTTAAGCTATGCCTAGGTAGCTGAACAACCGCCCCTTCAAAATCAGAGTTAATTATTACCCAGTGAGTCAAAGGACCGTGTTTCCTTCGATTTTTAAAAGAATGGTAGTGTTAACTTAATATTGGTTAATTCAAAATTACTCCCTCCACGAATTCGAGCTTAATGTCGGAGATTCTCTTGGTGATTTTCCTAGCAGAGGTAGCACCCTTGCTTTCCCTTTTTGGGCGTTTTCTTACCCGACGCTCAGCTAGCAGACCCTCCCCTAATCTCTTTGTTCCTTGATCCACATGTACACAAACTTAGTTTCCGTGTCAGATAGAATTTGTTTTCCGGATAAAAATAGAATTTATATATAAACAGAAATTAAATTAGAAAGATCCCCATGTACACTGCATTGTTTTACTAATCAGATAGAAATTGTTTTACTGATAAAAATAGAAATTACATCTAACAAAATTTAAAATAGAATGATCCACATAGCTTTCGTTTTACTGTTACAACAGAATTTGTTTTACTGTTGATTAGAATTTATTTAAATAATATCTAGAATGGATAACTACCTCATCTTATGTGGTAGATCATTATAAATTTAAATGCTACATTAGACTGGACATGAATAGCTATCTATTGTTTTTATGTTTTTATTTTTATTTTTCAATTATAAGTTGGGGAAATTTTAGTGATACTTGAGGTATAGAGAAGTATTGGAAGGCCCAGACATAGTAGGTATACCCCTTCTACTTAGATAAATCACAGTTATTTTAGACCTTAATTTCTTAAGGATCGCCTTGAAGTTGCTAGGACTCTTGGAATGCAACTTCTAATTCAGTCTCGAGTAGAGGTTAGTTACTGGCACTTGAGTAGTTCCTTATGATTTGTATTTATTTCTGAATTGGGTTAATCAATGAATTGGAAGGGATATGGATTATTGTTAACTTGGTGATTCGATTAAAGTGTATGCCTGGAAAAGAGTGGGATTTTGATAACTCCTTATTTAGATTAAATGCGCGCCTTGGTAACCATGTGGATTTGTGATCTTTAGGAATTTAGGCATGGTGTGTGCTTTGGACATGATGTAATGAATGTTAGTTATAGATGTTAGGATTCTTGCGCACCAAGAATTTGTGTTAGAGAATGATTGTATGTATGTGATCAGAATTTTCCTTCGAATGATGTGAACAGTCGTTTATCTAGCGCCTTCTCTTAGGTAGTCCTATGATGGTTTAGTGTTTTCACTTCTTGTGCAACTGAATTTTAAATGAATGTACAATGGCATGACCTTTTATACTTCTTGTGCAATGAATTCTAATGTTTTGAATGATGGTTTAGAATTTAGTCTTCTTGCACCGAATGAATGTATTATGACAGATGTTGCGGTATGATTTCCTCCTGATAGATTAATTGCGCGCAATGATCGATAAGTGATTATGTTAATCATGCAATGGATCATGTGCTTACCTTGATACTGATCCTTTATTTACCTAACGTCTCAAAGAAAAAGGGAGATTTTCCAGATGTACGTCGCTTTGTGGTCGTAACGGTGGGGGTCGTTACAGTTTCTACAATGTTTTTCTTGAGGTTCCCATCGTGTTTTCCATGTGTTGTGTCAAACGATATTTTGTATTTCTAGATGGAACAATTGTTGTTTGTATTACTCTATGTGCAACACTGACATCTTTTTTTCAATATTTTCCAAAATATTTTAATGCGCTAGTTATATTTTCAAAGACATCATGTTTCACCTTTGTATCTTTTGTCGACTTTTGAATACCCAATAATGATGTAGCTTCTTTTAATTTTTTTGACCTTATTAGACCTCTCAAAAGTTGAGCTTGCATTGTTGTGGATTCATCTTTGAAAAAAGTATTATACATATTCTTAACATGATATCTTATAATATGGTTAGGTTTTTTCTCCCCAAATTTGTAAGTATCAACATTTTTTAACATTTCATCATCAATGTTGATATCTCCTGCATATTTCAATTTAACTTATATTAAAAAAATAAACCAGATCATAAATTAACTAAAATATACAAGTGTTCATTTTGTATTATCTAAATTTATGTACATACCTGTAGGTGATTCGTCTTCTGTTTCAATTTCGGTTTCAACGAATTCATCGATGTTATGAGGCAAATATGTTTTTGTTTTTTGAAAAATATTGTATTCAAATTGCAATCAATTATATTAAAAAATAATTTCAATTTAAATTCTAAACTTAATCTAGACAATATGTATGCATACCTGGTTGGACTTCTTCTTGTTGAAAATTAGGGTGCAAATCTCTATTTACATCATCATCATTTCTTACTTCAATATTTTCACATTCTCGTTTCTTTCTCCAATAATGCTCTTTCGCTTGTTCATTATGGCGAGATTCATCTCGAGTGCAATAATATTTTCTCTTGCACAAAATTTTGTTGACCATGATTATTCAATCTATAAAAGTTTTTTAAAAAATCAACATTTTATAACATGAAATAAAATTTCAAACCTAAAATATTATAGTTCAAAAACATTTTTTCAAAAGAAATAAAAAAATGGATTTAATAATCATAATGTAAAAGATTTGAAAAAAAATGCTCAATAAACCAAAATGCTTTAAAAAAAAATGTGCATTAAAAGTAGATTTTAAAGAAAATTTAAAAAAACCTTTGATCTTCAAAAACTTTTGTTTCAAAAAAACTTCATTGTGACAAAAATTATTCAAAAATAATAGCAAGAATTTGATAGGAATTGTTTAAAAAAACTTACTTTCAAAAAAATTATCTTTGATATAGTAAGGAATTGCTTATGAAAACGTTCAGCTTGAAAATAATGTTCAATAAATCCTTCATTATATAAATTGTTGCTCCAATAAAAACAACAAAAACCTTGTTACAAACAACAAAAAAGTTACTCCAAATAGTGAAAAAGTTGCTCCAAACTTCTCTTTAGTGGCTCCACATAAGTGAAAATATGAAGTGAGGGAATGAATTGTGTAAAAGAAGTTTGGTTGAAAGAATATTTATATGATTTCACGCCAAATGATGTGTCCCTTCGTTTCTTTCTCTTTAGTGGCTCCACATAAGTGAAAATATGAAGTGAGGGAATGAATTGTGCAAAAGAAGTTTGGATGAAAGCATATTTATATGATTTCATGCCAAACAATATGCCAAATGATGTGTCCCTTCATTTCTTTTCATTTGACGTAATTTTGACACCACCTTTTCAGCCGAAAACATAACTTTTCAACCGAAAGATTGAAAGTCCTTTTATTTCTTACGACTTCCATTAGAAAAATATCTTTTGGCCGAAAAATTAATTTTTTCGGTGGAAATATTTGTTCGGCTGAAAACCTACAAATGGGACAGTTTACATAAAACTCTCAATTCTCTCTAAATTACTTCAACTTTGGAGGTAGCGGACTCCTACAAATACAAAGAATTTAGTTTCGAAACTGATACCAACATTTTTAGAATTGAATCTACTTTCATTTGATATAATTCATATTCATTTTCATTGTTTTTAGCTAATTTTAATTAACTTTTCAAAAAAATCATTGCATAATATTTTTAGGTGACATTATGTTTCACTGAAATAAAAAATCCATATCTGTACAAATGTACAGTGGAAAATTATGGAAAATATATATTAATAAGATTTAGATTGTCCTCTTCAAAAGGGTGTTTTTAGATTTTACTTTTTGTAAAAATTAGGAAAATTACATGACGGGTAAAACAATGTGTTTAAAATATGCAACTTTTTCAGATTGGTCAACTTCAAAAAATTGTAGAGATTATAATATGCATCCATTAGATTCAAAACTATAGTCAACATAAAATAGAATCTCTTTATATTGTTGCAGCATATTTCATTTGTCAAAAAAAAAAGTTTAATAATGGATACATTGTTGGGAAAAAACATAACTCATTAGCATTTGATTCTTTTTTAAAGAACATGTTGTCAAACAATTGCTAAGTTTACATATAATATATCAATAAATGAATTTTGAAAAATAGTCAATATAAAGCTAACAAAATTCTTGACAAGTTTTGTTTTTACTATAAAGTGAAATTCTAAATAAAAAAATTACTTTTCTTTACCGGAAGTTAAATAATTTTTTTAAATATAATATTTTTTTCTCAAAAAATAAGCAAAATAAACACCCACATACATTATTTTACCTGTGGTACTAGCTTTGTTACCATGTTGGAGAATTAGAGGATTATGTAGATCAGAGAGATAGTAGTCCAAGATATATGTGGTGTCTAAATACACCATTACAACACTTATACCCAATGGACAATAGATCAACATACAAAGAAATGTAAGAAACCAATGGATTTCAGTACAAAACACATGATTCATTACAAGCTTAGATAAACCTATAGGGCCAGATTATATAGCACCAAGATGTAACCAACTCCCTTGAAGTGAGGAAGACAAGGTCCACATAGATTGGTTAGAGCATAACGACCTCCTTAATTTCTATTTTGTTCTATGCCCCAATCGATTGTTTTGTTCCAATTGCCCAACCAATCAAATATCTAGTCAGTCTCCTAGTTGACTCCTCAATCAACCTCCCAATCGAACATTCAATCGACCTCCTAGTCAACACTTCTAGTCAACCACCAACCAACTATCTCTAGAAGATCCAAAGGTTTGATGAACTACTAAAGCATGTCGTTCCAAGAATGTTGTTACCATTTCAATTCTTGATGTCCCTAGTGCAACAACCACACTTGTAATTTCCCTACAAGCAACTCAGATATTGATTTTTATAGATTTCCCAAACAAAGAGAATTATTTCTCTACAATATTTCATACACTCTCGTGCATTTTCATGTTTAATATCTCAAAAACCCAACAACTTTGTTGCCTCTGTTAATTTTGTGTTTAATCTACCAGCTTGTGTAAGATTTAATCCTACGTGATAATTTATTTTTACTCAAAACTTTGTTTAATTTTATTACCAACATGTTTTGTCACTATCCAATCAGAAATCAAGTCCCTAACATTGTTCATTTCTACTTTCATCCAAATTCGTTGACACTTTTCCACCCTTTTGGAAACTACTACAACTTCCAATTTTTTTAAACTAGAGAGGGGATTGGTTCCTGCAATGGATGGTCAGATTCCAGTATAATCTAATCAATTTTGTATGTGTACTTAAAAAAAATGTGTTAAAATATTAAAAAAAAATAGTGATATGTAAATTATAAAGTGAAATATAAATCAAGACTATGAGCATGTAGTATCCATTTGAAAAACATAGTTACAAATTGTTGTTTTTCCCTTGATCTATTGCCCTAAAGACTCTCTAATTAGATGCACCAAATGTTGACCATCAGATTGGCCTAAATGTTGACAAATGGGTTGGTATATACACTCACCAATGATGTATATACTATAATCCATACATTTTCTAGTGGGTTTGGTTCTTCATACATCCAACATCACTTACATTTTCTATTGGATTTTGCTCTTCATGCACAACATTGTCATGTTCTCTCAATTTTTCTTATCTCTTTCCCATTCTCTATTTAGCCTTCTCTCACACTTTATCTTCATTCATTTATTTATAATAATACTTTTTTGTACATGTTTTCCTTGTTCCACAGTGCTATTGTTAAATTAATAGCTTTACTATATAGTTTTTAGAAACTTTATCATAAAGTTTGTCAACTTAGCATAAAGCATGCAAGTATATTTTCATGTACTTTTTTGAGTTTTTTTTAGCATAAAGCATGTGAATTATGTCATGTACTTTTTTGAGTTTTTAAAGCATAAAGCATGTGAATTATGTCATGTATTTTTTTGAGTTTTTTTAGCATAAAGCATGTGAATTGTGTCATTGGTTGAGTTATCGTAAATCCTTAATCAAGTTCAATCCCTCAATCGAGGTCCATACCTTGATCAAGGTAAATCATTGATCAAGTATTTGATATTAACCAAAAAAGACTTCGATCGAGATTTAAATTTAATCTATAATCCAGGATCTTTCAAATTCCATCTTAAGCTCTCAATAGAAGTTAAAATAAACTATTGAAAGAGATGAAAGGATTTCACCCCTTGAAATTATAGTTGCAAAAAGGAGGCACGATTCATAACTTGTAAAGCCTCTAGAAAGGGTTTAAAAGTTAAAATTTATGAATCTTACCCCCTTTCTATAGGATTTTCCCACGAATGCAATTTCCAAGGGGTAAAATCCTCTCATCTCTTTCATGCAAGGTTGTAGGGATTCATCATTGAATCCTCTATCCAATATCATATATTTTTTCCATTTTTGTTTTCATATTATATTTTTAATTTATTTTTTCCCAAAACTTATAAACAGAGTTTTTCCCCATTAGTAAAATCCCCTAGAAAAAAATTACAATATCTTAAAAATTACATGACCAAAAAAATAGAAAAATTATTTGGGATACCCATAGATATTTAATCTTTAAAGGGGTATTTCTACTTTATTTTTTTACTATATAAATAAAAGAAAAAAAATGTGATAAACAAGAGAATAAATTTTATTTCAAATGCAAAGGTGTATAGATTCCAATTCAAAGATTTATTAGTCAGGTTAACAAAAATGGATATACATTTTTTAAAAAAATAAAAATTTAAAATATTTAAATAGCATCCATTTGAAGAGAATCCAAGGAAGAAGATCAAGTACAAGTGCAAAAAAGATATATGAGATGCACAAGAGGAGCTAGGGAGCATTCTTGGGGTCTAAAGGTGTGCAAGATTATTTTTCTTGGAGTTTTAAGGGTGCTCTATGAGAGACTAAGGTCTATGATGTTGAAAAGTGCATTATTTTTAGGTTGAGATGTTGCAATGTCGAATTATATTCTAGGAATGATGCTATGAATTTCACTAGGGTATGAAGGCTAAATCTGATTAGGGTTTGAAGCTATGTCTGGGGTATGAAGCAAGGATAGGTGTTGGAACATGAATGATCTGAAAATACCAAATGAATTATGATACTAACTTGATCCTTAAATATCAACAAACTCTGATACTAATTCATCCCAAATAATCCTTAGATGTCAATATACATACACATCCGACCCGTTTCGAGAAATTCAAGATCACTTGACTATTTGCAAAATATCATGTGAATGTCTTACTTATCCATAAACTTCCTTAATACTGATGAATAACTTGAAATGTAAATGAAATGAAATGGAAGAAAATAAAAGAACTCAAATACATATGTAAATAGCATACATCATTGCATCTTCAAAGTCCCTTTAAATAGCATGATTGTTCTTCATCGTCTCAAAATTCCAAAATTACATTACAATATAGGTTTACAAAAACACAATTTTGAAGACACTCCAAAAATCCTCTTCTCAAATGTAGAAATGGAGTACATCGTTGAATTCCTAGTGAAACATCGTGCAAAATTGATATAAAATCGGCCAAATTCTGAATAGGGGCCGAAAAATATTTGTTTACATGTATAACGAGACTATGGGTCTCATACATGACAAATGATACAATACTTTTACAGATAACCTATGATTAAAAAATAGACTAAAAATTCATAATCCTTGCATAAAAATGAATCCAATCAGTATAAATTTGACTACCTTTGGAAAAAAAACCTTATGGCGCACAAAACGAGACAATGCCAAAAACTTAGCGATCTCTTGCATGTACTTCAAGACAGTCCCTAGCTCCTCAAGATTCATGCCTACATTCAAATGAATGCACCTCTGAATGTGTGTATAACATTGGGGTGTGTTCCCATTAAATAGGGTGGCCTCCAAAACCTCCTCCACATTTGGCTGCAACTTATTTACTATTGTTAGTGGGAATCTACGATAAATGCGGAGTCATTGGCTCAGTGGTTAAAACCACCTACTATTATAGTGGAGGTCTGTGTTCAATTATCCACACGGCATATAATTTTTATATATGGTGATCCATTGGTTTTTTTGGTTATATTATATAACATATGGTTATATATGTTATAACCATATGTTATATATGGTTATAACATATATCATTTAACATAACTCGTGCGCATAAGTGTTAAGCTTCTCGGATTAAAGCTTAGGTTGTGTGGTATAGGGTAATACTAGGGGTTGGGGGCTATCCCTCGGCCCCTTTATTTCTTCAAATGAAACTTTAATACAACGTAAATATAATATATTTCATATACATGTTAAGTTCTACCTTGTGGTGCGATGGTTGTTGGAGCTTTGTTAAGACTTAGAGGCTAGGGAAGCCATCAGGTCGATTTACCTAGACTCCATAATAATTTTACACAACATAACCAATATTGGCCAATGATAGTTTTCCATGTGGAAACCTCTCATTGGATATCCAATGACGTGTGTCATTACATCATTAAACCACTTGGATGCCACTTGTCAACCCGTGATTGAACCACTTGTGTTGCCCAGTCAGTTGTATGTTCAGTCCACGTGGCACCTTGGGGTGTGTCCACATCACCTATATGGTCTTTCCACATGTCACTGTACAAACATGAAACATGTCCTTTTTACCCCTTTGACTTTTGAATTTGACCTTGGTTGACTCAAACTTTGATTGCCCATAACGTTTGCAAACGAGTTCCTTTTGAGGTGTCATTTGCACCATTAGAAATTTGACGATGAGCTCTATGTATTGATGTCCTTTTCAAGAAATTTTTAGATGGTCTAATTTTGAGCTTTTATGGATCCCATGGGACCTCTGTGAGTGTTCAATATCCTCTTGGACCTCTGTGAGCATTCCTTAGATCCTATTGGATCACACCTTCCCACTGAAGAACGTTTGGACCTCCAAAAGTATATATATTCAACAATTTAGTGATGATAATTCACTCTTCCATCTTGATAATTCTTTTGAAATAAGTATTCATCTTGGGTCTTCGATCTTAGGTACTAGATCGATGTAATTTTGTCTGCTTCTCTGGAATATAGCTCTGACTCTAGCCTCTGGAACTGTAGCTAATATGATATATATAGCTCTGATTCTTTCTCATAAATTCCAAACTACAAAAATCATGTTCTTGAATCTATGCAATACATGTATCATGTATTTCAACATCCACTCCCATCTCTGTCTCTTGAAGATAGTGTATCTCAGGCTTGAATATATGCCTTGCCCATTTGGACTCTTTGTTCTTCTTGATGTATCTGTAGAAGTCCCTGAATGAATACTTTGTCTATTGTCGCTTTTACCTTGAAAAATCATTATGCTTGTATTTTTATCATATGTATTTTCCTTTCTTTTGTTCAAGGTATGCATCCATATGAACATGACATAGTATTTAAAGATGCTTATAGCATGCACCTTTATATGCCTCTTAAAAGAAGATTTTTAAAAAATAAAGTGAGAATGTTTTCACCTCACTTTTCTAGTATCATTCATCCTTTCTGCTTGGATAATGAGCACCTAACTCATCACAATAATAATAAGCATTGAAACAACATTGTTGATCAAGTTAACCATTCCCTTAAATTCACAAACTATGTCATTCATTGTTGCAGTAGCTAACCATATTCCATTGATTAGTAATAAAATGAACAACAAAACTAAATATACAGATGTGAAAGAGAATGAACCATCAAGATATCTTCCCTTGTTTACGATAGCAACATCAACCAAAGAAAATGTGTTACTTTCAATCATAGGTTGTATATCTGGATCTTGGATACTAGAATTAGCTAGCATGTTCCCTGTAGTGACAACTGCCAAATTAGTCTTCATCCGATGAACTCTCACAATTAACTCAATCCCATCCTTGAAAATATGATACTTGTTTTGTTCCTTGTAGAAAATGGACTTCCTCTCATACAAGTATGGACTTCCCAAAACCATCCCTCAAATGTTGAGTGGAACCACATCTAACTATACCTCGTCAATGAAACTAGATGTGATCTCAAATCATAACTTGCACTATTTAGTTACCTGTACCTGAGCATTATCACAAATCCATCCCAAAGGATACAGTCTTGAATGAGGCCTAGTTTCCAATCCAAAACTATGAATAAATTTCTCTAAAATAAGATTCATTTTTTATCCACTATCAACAAGTGTATCATTCTTAGTGTGTTTTGAGATAACTCGTAAACGAAACAGTTCTTTTCTTTGTCTTCCATCAAGGATAACATTAGAATTTGAAGAAGAAGTACGTGAATTGAGGCTTGCAACAGAAGCTTTACCTTTGATTCCCATAGTTGCAACCTTGGTTTCATCCTCAGAATCTGATCCAAGATCCTGCACTATGGTCGTGGTCTTCTTATTACCCTTTCTAGGTTGAGCCCACTTTGGCTTCAATTCTGGATGCAACTTCCAACAATGATTCTCATCATGCCCTTTATTCTCGCAATGAGAACATGTATGATTCTTCCTTTCTTTACCCTTCGATACTTCTAAAAGTTATGTGGATTCCTTTTTTGTTTACCACTAGTTCCCTTGGCCTTCTTTCGATCCTCATACATTTCATCCACCATGGCCTTCATTGCCATGAATGCAAAAAATAATTCCTTTTAAGTACCGAAAGGATTTGGATTAGAAGAATCCATGTCTTTTGTTGAAGATATTTCTTGTTTTCGAAATTCATGCCTCAAACCAACCTCATGAATGTACTCTTCAAATGATCATTCACCAAGATTACATTTGGACCTCGTAAGCATTCACTTGCAAATACACATCAAAACTATCTCTTATACCACATGATCTAAAAATACCAAACGAGTTTTGATACCAACTTAATCCTTAAATATCAACAAACTCTAATACCAATTCATCCCAAAGAATCCTTACATGTCAATATACATACACATCCGACCTGATTTGGGAAATTGAAGATCGCTTGACTATTTGCAAAATATCACATGAATGTAATACTTATCCATAAAATTCATTAATACTGATGAATAAATGAGATGACACAACAAAAAATAAAAGAACTCAAATACATATGTAAATGGCATACATCATTGCACCTTCAAAGTCCCTTTAAATAGCATGATTGTTCTTCATCATCTCAAAATTCCAAAATTACATTACAATATAGGCTTACAAAAACAAAAAATTTAAGACACTCTAAAAATTTGTTGCTCAAATGCAGAAACAAAGTACATCATTGAATTCTTGGAGAAAAATCATGAAAACTTGATATAAAATCGGCCAAATTCTGAACAGGGGCCGAAAAAACTTTTTTTTACATGTATAACGAGACTATGGGTCTCATACATGAAAAATTGATATAAGACTTTTACGGATGATCTATGATTACAAAATAAACTGGAAATTCATATTCCTTGCAGAAAAACAAATCCAACGAGTATAAATTTGACTACCTTCGGACAAAATACCATATGGCATGCAAAAGGAGACAATGGCAAAAACTTAGTGATCTCTTGCACACAATTCAAGATAGTCCGTATCTGCTCAGTATTCATGCTCTCATTGGAATGAATGCACCTCAGAATGTGTGTACAACATTGGTGTGTATTTCCATTAAATAGGTCGGCCTCCAAAAACTCCTCCACATTTGGCTACAACTTATTTACTAATTTTAGCGGGAATCTCCGACAAATGTGGAGTCGTTGGATTAGACGTTAAAACCACCTGCTATTATAGCAAAGGTCCGGGTTCAATTCTCCACATGGCATATAATTTTTTATTATCCGTAGGTTTTTTTGGTTATATTATATAACATATGGTTATATATGTTATAACCATATGTTATATATGTTATAACCATATGTTATATATGGTTATAACATATATCATTTAACATAACTCCCGCACATAAGTGTTAAGCTTCCCGGATTAAGGCTCAAGTCATGTGGTATAGGGTAAGACCAGGGGCTAGGGACTATCCCTCGGCCCCTTTCTTTCCTCAAATGAAACTTTAATACAATGTAAATATAATATATGTCATATACATGTTAAGTTCTACCTTGTGGTGCGATAGTTGTTGGAGCTTTGTTAAGACGTAGAGGTTAGGGAGGTCACGGGGTCAATTCCCCCAGACTATATAATAATTTTACACAGCATAACCAATACTAGCCAATGAGGGGCTACCACATGGCAGCCTCTCATTATCTATCCAATGCCACATGTCATTACATCATAAGACCACCTCGATGCCACTTGTCAACCCATGATTGAACCACCTGTGTTGCCTAGTCAGTTGTACGATCAGTCCATGTGGCACCTTGGGGTGTGTCCATGCCACTTGTATGGTCTTGACACATGTCACTATATGGACATGATACGTGTCCTTTTTAATCCTTTGACTTTTGACTTTGACCTTGGTTGACTCAAACTTTGACTACCCATAACGTTTACATACGAGCTTCGTTTGAGGTGTTGTTTACGTCGTTGGAAAGCTGGCGATGAGCTCTACGCATTGATGTCTTATTCACAAAATTTTGAGATGGTCAAATTTTGAGCTTTTTTGGATCCCCTTGGACCTTTGTGAGCGTTTTGGATCCTTCTGGACCTCTATGATCATTCTTTAGATCCTCCTGGATCAGTGAAAGTTAAGGGTATGAAGATGATGTGAAATGCATGTATTATGAAGCATGATGATGAAGTGACAAGTGCTGCGTGTACGAATAAATTATATTGGATCACATACAGGTCTTACTGAGTTGGTTCTTAGTTGGGCAGATTGGTGTCTCTAGTAGGTTGGTGCCTACACAATATCTTGTTGATTTGGTGCTCAACTAAAGAGAATGGTGTCTCTAGTAGGTTGGTTCCTACACATTATCTTGTTGAGTTGGTGCTTAGCTAAAGAGATTGGTGTATCTAGTAGGTTGGTTCCTACAAGCTTTGTAACAGTAGGTTGGTGCCTACAAGATTTGTAACAATAGGTTGGTACCTACAAACATTTATAAAGATAAGTTTTGTGCTTTTCTCCCACAAGGGTCTCCAAATTAAACTTTGTGTACTGTGATTTGAGTTTACATGCATTTGTTGTTTTAAAGTTAATGAATGATTGATGAATGTTCATTTAAAGTAAAAAAATATCTTATATTGATTTACCCCCACCCCTCTCAGTATAAGCCTAAGTTAAGCATTGGGTTCAAGAAGTGGAATGTCTGGGTCATATTGTATCTCATGAAGGTGTAAAAGTGGACCCTAAAAAAATTAAAGCTATGAGGGAATGGCCAATTCCCAAAACCTTGAAGAAACATAGAGGATTATTAGGATTGACAGGTTATTACCGCAAGTTTGTCAAGAACTATGGTCAAATAGTAGCACCTATAACATCATTATTAAAGAAGGAAGTGTTTTATTGGACTCAAGAAACAACCAAATATTTTGAAAAGCTTAAGGAGGCTATCTGTACAACTCTTGTCCTGGCTACACCTGACTTCACAAAAACATGTATTGTGGAGTGTGATGCCTTATGTCATGGCATTGGTGCAGTTTTAATGCAACAAGGAAGGTCCCTTGTCTTTCAAAGCAACCAAATTAAAGGGAAAAAATTACTCAAACCCATTTATGAAAACAAAATGTTGGCCATACTACATGCATATAAGAAGTGGCTCCCTTACCTAATAGGAAGACACCTCAAAGTAAAAATAGATCATGATAGTTTGAAGTACTTTCTTGGAGCAATGGTTATCTTCAAAAGAGAAACAAAAATGGGTTACAAAGATTCTAGGTTATGACTTTGAAATT
>ML783029.1:90127-102245 GCA_009831015.1 Picea engelmannii
TCAATGTGTCGACCTTAGTATGCCTCATAATGAATCTTATATGAAACAATTTACTTCGAGAATCAAATCTATCACCCATTTTACCTTTCAAACCAACCAAGGAGACCTTAGATTCATCACCTGAATCTGATCCCAAGTCTATAAGTCGTGTTTTTGTTGCAACTGTTTTCCTCCTTTCCTTTCTTTGAATCACTTTGGTCTCTTCTCAGGATGCAATTGCCAACAACGATCCTCATCATGCCCCTCTTTCTTGCAATGCTTGCAAGAGGGCTTCTCTTCCTTTCTTTCCACTGAATTTTCCTTCTTTCCATTCCACCTCTTTTTGTCCTCTTTCCTTGAAGACTATTCCCCTGATACACCAACACCTATTTTACCTGCCTCAATGTATGTAGCTTGAACATAAAGCTCATCAAAATTAGTAGGTCCAAACATGAATACAATATTTCGAATATGTGCAGGTAAACCTCCTATATACCTCATAAGAGTTTCTTGGGTATGTAAAGGAATATCTAACATCAATGCCATTTTACGAAATCCATCTGTGTATTCTTGCACTGTTTGTCCTTTTCTTAGTTTTAAAGCTTTCCATTCAATTAATGCTTTCTTTTTATAGCCCAAAGGATAGAATTGCTTTCTAAGTGCAGAAATAAAACTTTTCCATGATGGAAATACATCACCCACTTGTTGCGTTCCATTTTTCAACTTGCTTTTCCACCAGATGAGTGTTGTGCCTGCAAGTCTCAACGATGCCAATTTGATTTGAGTGGCATCATCTTTGATTTGTTGCACACTGCAATAAACCTCTATCTGTCTGACCCAATTATCAAGTCTCTCTGCATTGACTTCACCATCATACATAGGTAATTCAAATTTCACATAAATTTTTAATAAAGGCATTTCATTCTTATGTTTATGGACATTTTTTCTTGCGGTTCTTTTAGAACTTGAACTTGAAGAAGAAGGAGAAGAAGGAGGTGAAGAAGGAGGTGAAGGAGGAATTTGAGGAGGATCCTCTCCTTCTTCACTTTTTCCCTTTGAAGATTTACCCAGATTGGGTCTTTTTCTTTCCAAGTAATCATCATACAAAACCTTCACCATCTCCGACATAGAAAAGAAAGTTTTTCGAAACTCTTTCTCGTCATGAGAAATTCCCTCTTTCGATGCCATCTTCTCACTTTTAGAAGTTATCTTTCTCAATCCATTCAATGGATTCTCTTCAACAAGCTCGCCTTCACCACGATGTAGCTTTTCCCTGGTTAACATGCAACTCAAAATCCAAACGTCAACTAGCTATGATACCACTTGATCTAAAAACATCTTTTAAACGACAATGGTTGAGTTATTTTTCATGTGTTAATTTACCGTTTAGGAACTTAATGAAAGAGGAAGAATTATGAGAAAGTCCCTTTTCCTATGCCATCTTCTCTCTTTTAGAAGTTCTCTTTCTCAATCCAATCAATGGATTCTCTTCAACAAGCTCGCCTTCACCACGATGTATCATTTCCCTGGTTAACATGCAAACTCAAAATCCAAACGTCAACTAGCTATGATACCACTTGATCCGAAAAGATCTTTTAAACGACAATGGTTGAGTTATTTTGCATGTGTTAATTTACCATTTAGGAACTTAATGAAAGAAGAATAATTATAGAAAGAACATGAAATCCATAAAGAAATATTCATATCTGAACATAAGCATGAAGAAAAGAAAACCATAAAACACCAAAGTGATAACGAAGTTCGGCAATCTCGCCTACGTCTTCGGGCCTTTGTCTTAGTGGGTGAGGCTTTCTTATTTATGTTCAAATATTTAAAAGGACATCAAAATAGTGGAAAAAAGGTTACAAACTAATCTGGTCTCATTCTACCAAATCTCTGGAACCCAACAAAATTGACGACATTGAAATCGGATGAGTGAAGCTCCCAAAAATGGCTCGCAAAGGTGCTCTCCTCAATAGCTTCCCTACATAAAAATGGCTTTGGCTCAACAATTCGACAGCATAAACATGTTATGAACCTCCTCTCATGGCTCCAAGAAGACCCATTTTATATAGATCTGAAGTTGGTAACCATCTCCCAACTTCTCCCCAAGATCTGGCCTCAAAAAGGGCCCAATATCCCCCCAAAATGACCAAAATCTCTCAATTCTGCCGAATAAAACAGCAAAATCTCTTAATATAAAGTATAAAACCACTTCTGCAATTATTCAGGGCACAACCCCTTATTCATTGGCCCCTGGTCGTAATGGCGCATCCCATGTGGCCTCGTGCTGGCACTGGTTCGTTAGCTCCTTCCAGAAGAGGCCCCTGGTCATAAGGTGGTGGCCATGTGCCCTAGTCTTAAGGCTCCACACACACTATACAATTGAACTGGCCCTCCGATGGTTTAGCCCCTGGTTGGTGGGATAACCCAACCGACTGGGGCTAACCCCCACATATCCATGCTAAAATGAAATATATCAACGGTCATGTCATCGGTCCATACGTCCGCACCGAGGGCTGGGCATATAGTATGGTTCCATGCCAAATATAGAACCGTGGAACCCATGCCAGGTGTATAGAATAAGGATATGTGACATAGTCATATGATAAAAATTGCAACCGGAGGTTGGGCCTAGGCCCAACCCTTCATCCGCCCATAATACATATTTTAAAACTTAAATAGTTTTAAACCCATATAACTAACAAGAACCAACGATGGGTGGACTGGCTAGTCCGACCCTGCTAAGACACTAGCCTAGACGGTGGTCACGGGTTCAAACCTCTTAAACTCCAACATTTTTACCATATCAACAAGCCAATAAATTGGTGCGATGTGGCAACCCATGTCTGGGCCACATGGCACCACGCCTTTTGCCGAAAATAATTCCACATGTCAAATGCCCATTGGTCCACCTATCTCTTGAGCTGTCAACCCAGTCACCTGCCATGTTTCAGACTCGCAAGGTCATAAGTACGGATTTTCCACGTGTCACCCTTGCAGTGGTGACATGTGTCACTCCCTGATTGGTCCACGTATACCTGCCACATCAACAACCTGTCCACATCACTGTACGGTCAACTACCACATGTCATCTCCAGATGCTACTAAGTCAGCTCCACCTGTACCCTGCCACATCATTTGTATGGCATGTACAGTCAGCTTCCATGTGGCACTATACGGACTGTATAGTGAGCATTTTTTCATATTTGACCAAACAAACAGACCAGGATAACTTGAGCATACGACATCTGTTTGAGCCCATTCAAGTTGCGTTGGATTCATATCGACGAGGCCTACGCACACATCTATTTTGAATCCATTCTGAGAACTTTGATGTTTAGGGATTTTTTAGCCTCATCAAGCTCTTGGATCCAATTCTGGATCATAAAGTGAAGTGACAAAGTCAAGGAGGATTATTTAAATAATAAAGTAATGGATAAATTTCTAATTATGGAAAGTGGTTAGAAATAGGTTAACCCTAAAATGAGGAAAATGGGTTAAGTGACCTAGAAGATGCTTCGAAGGAAGCTATTTGGAGAGTATAAATAAGGGACAAGGGTCTCTTGTGAAATGAATCTCTTGACCATGAATTGAAAATATATTCTGAGAGAGAGATTGTCTGGAGGATCTCATGGAGGCATCAAAGTTTTTGTATGTCTGAGATCTTGACAGTGAAAGTTTTGGAAGTTCAAAAACCCTAGTTTCTGAGGTATACGTGGGTTGTAGTGAGCCAGGGTGCGTACATACGTGGGTTGAAGGAGGACAGAGAACGTATAGTGGATGAAGTCATGAAGACTTATGTGTGAGTTGGTGCCAAGCTATTGAAGGTTGAAGTAGGTTCCAGATCAGTCTGGCTAATGCACGTTTACTGTTTGACGAAATATGATCAATCTAGTTGATGCAGGTTCCAAAAGACTATTGTATGTCACATGCAACAGTCTTGTTGATGTGCGTTTATTGTTTGACAAAATATCCAATAGAAATACCTTTTGTTGGAATACAATCCTGAGAGAATATACAAAGAATGGTAGGTTTGAAGAAATCCTTTGACTTTACCACCAAATTCTCAAAGATGGCATAAAGCCAGACCATTTTACATTTCCTTATGTTCTCAAGGCATGCGATGACATGTTGGCTCTAGAAGACGGTTTGGAGGTTCATGATATGGTTGTTTCATTTATGATTGAATCAAAGATTATGGTGGGTAGTGCTCATATAGATATGTTTGCTAAATGTGGTAGCATAGGAGATACACGCCAAATGTTTGACAAAATTTCTCAGAGAGATTTGGTTTCATGGAATACAATTATGTTTGGTTACACCCAAACCAGGCAGAGGGAAGTAGGCTTTGAAACTCTTTGTGAGAAATCCAACAGGAAGGTATGGAACCCAACTCAGTTACCTTTTTTAGTCTTTTCCCCTCTTGTGCATATCATGTTGTTATTCAACCTTGCAATAGAATTCATAGATTTATTGTCAAAAGTGGTCTCTCCACGTTTATGGGAAAACACGATTTGAAGGCAAATGGATCCTTATGAATTTGTCACCTGGAAGATTAATAAAGGGCATGCAAGGCCAATAAAATGCTTCCAGATTTGGGTTATGGTCAAGTTCGCACAATCGTAGTAATCAGTTGTATGTTTTCTCAAAGTGTGGGCACTGACGACAATGGTGGAGAGCTCATTCTTCATGCACTCCATCGAAACAAATTTGGGAAACTTGAAAGGATTGTTGTTCTCACGGAAAGAAATTCATTAATATAAGGATGGCTTCTGAAAATATACACCCAAAACTATTTGATTACTAGTTCGAGAAGATGGGTATTACCATAATCAGTTCCTCATTATGAGGAGTTTTGAAATGTGTCAATTTAGGTTTTTGTAACATCCCCAACTCTCTACTGGGAAATGCCACTTCAAAATTTTGAATTCTAATACCATTAAATTTACTGATATGTTCTGCATATGAAATGAGTTATGTGGAATAATAACAACGTACAACAACAATAATTCATAAATATACTTAATAACAGAGATTCCATAACATGACATCATAATTCATAACACAACATTTACACAAACACATAGAGGCAGTTATATTTTGTGAATTAAACACTAACTACATACAGGCCTTCCACATTCCTCCCAACCATAGACCACACTGCTCATAATCTCAGTATTGGGTCACCCTCGAGCTGGGATAAACTCTAAGAGGCCAAAAGGAATCCTAAGCCAGTCTAAGGTCTGACAATCAAAAAAATTTCTCAGTCTAAGGTGCTCAACCGCTGCAACTAGCCTACAGTCTCTCATTCCCCATATGTATGTCCCACCCCAGGAAGTGTGCCCCTTCTCTGCTCAACAATCCTTCGGTTGCCCTAATTCCCTCACAAGGCTCAAACAACAAGACAAACAAGAATTCTCAAAGCCCTATAGCTATTTCCCAGTGCACCAGGGAACCATTCCCAATAGTTTATCACCCATAGAAAACTACTCACGAGCCTGACAACCCGCCTCTTCAACATCATGGGTCT
Source organism: Picea engelmannii (assembly GCA_009831015.1). Lineage (NCBI taxonomy): Eukaryota > Viridiplantae > Streptophyta > Pinopsida > Pinales > Pinaceae > Picea > Picea engelmannii. The sequence goes on from ML783029.1 coordinate 95,640, forward strand.
GAAAACCCACCTCTTTAGCAACAACATGGGTCTGACAACCCGCCTCTTCAACTCCCAAGCTTTCACCCAAGTACAGGAGATGGAAACCAGGTATGCATGATGGAATAATCATCCAAGAATAATGATGAGGGCATCATAGCCAAGAGGGGGAATTACATTATAACCCCAAATTACATATGCATGTGCCATATGTGACACTTGGAACATAAGGGACTAACTTTGTCCCCATCATGTAATTCATTCCCCTCCTTTTGGAAACTTAAGATAACACATTATTATAAGACTTAGGACTTTTAGAAATAATAATATTATATTGTTTCCAAGGCTTAAGTCCCTTGAATTATCCCCTTAACCTTAGACTCTTAGCCCCCCTTTCCCATTCTAGTGGATTTTAGCCCCCCATACTCTTTGTCTGGTTTGTCTTCAACAGTGGTGTAATTTCCATTAATAGTATGAATGATTACATGTTACAATAATAGGCTCTCTGGCCTTTTAGCATCTAAGCTCTCTGGCCTAATAATCACATAGGCACTCTGGCCTATAATATCCTGTCTCACCAGCCTATAAAGATATGTTTACAATTACATTGGGGATTAACCTAGGGGTATTGCATTCCCCTCCCCCTTATTTATGCACTGTCCTCGGTGCATTACATACAATGTACCTTCCAAAAATTCTTCAAGAAGATCCCTGATTTTTCTATTGAAGTTTTTTATACTCTTGGTGCTCTACTTTCCAAGCACCAATTCATGTATTCATACTTCAGCTAGCAGTCATTTTCTTTATTCCATAGATTTGTTTGAGGCAATAATTTTTCCCACTGTAGAATTCTTGAGTTTCATCTTCCTTGTTGCACTCACCCTTCTAGGCTTGGGCATCCTTTCACTGCTGCAAAGTCCTTCAACAATCCATCTTTCCAAGTATTTCACACACAAGGAGAGCGCCAACGCATCTCTAGACCCCCACTAAGGATCGCCAACGCATCTCTAGACCCCCACTAAGGATCTGCATTTTTTGAAATCATAGGACTTTAGTGTCCCAACAATAATCTTTCTCTCCAAGCATCCCAACCTCAATAACCATCATCTCATATGTATCACACACACAATCATCATGAAACAATAGGAGTTCTGAAATGTGCCAATTTAGGTTTACACCTAAAAAGACATTCATTGCATAAACAACATCTAGCCAATAAGATGACATCTAAAAATTTGGTATTACCCTTAGATTATCCTTAGCTTTTTGAACTCTTTCAATCATCCTACGAAATGAATGAGAAAGAATGGTAAAATATGGTAGACTGGCTAAACATGTGACTAGTGGTTACCATAGTGTATGCCAATGGCACCCATGCATGTTTGAAGTGTAGACAATCTCTTTCTTCGTACAATATAGCTATCAACGCCATTGTGAGTGAGTGCAATAAGGAAGATTTGACATTGATAGCTATTTTGTCTATCAATGGCGTTGATAGCTATTTTGTCTATAATGAAACAAGGAAGATTCTTGAGTGAGTGCACATCGGCCTTGAAGAAAAATATTTTGTCCTCTACCCACACATTGGATGGAATCTTCTTGATATCATATTGTTCATGGAATTCTTCCTCAAAAGCCTTTGACATAAAAATATTAGATTGTGGTATCCTATAGTACTTCTCCAATTAGAGGTGAGATAAAAACTCACAGACTTGCCTTCCTCATTTCCGATAGTGTTGATACTTATGTTGGTATGAAAAATGATCCATTCAATAGCCTTGGAACATGACATAACTAGTGTCCTTGTTTTAAAAAAATGAAAATGATATTTCACACCTTTTCGTCTACTTTCCTTATCTCAGGGTCACTGTGGGGAACTATATCGAGGTATTCTTCATTATGAAATTTCTTATATACTTCCCCCATCCTAGAAAACAGGTGTGAGCACTTGTAATGGCCTCGATGTCTTTAAAAATAGGCCCTGGTTATTCTTCCTCGGGTGTGGGTATCTCAATGACATATTCTTTGTATGAAATATCAATTTTAACAGTGTCTGTTAGGAGGTTTATTCTGGCTCCTTGGGTCTCTTTTCCTTAGGGGATTTTCTAGGTGTCTTAGTAGGAGTTCTCCTTGGAGGTAATTTACTTGGAATAAATAGAAAATAGGAAGAGTAAAAATAAAAATCTTCTTCGTTTATAACAACATTCCTTATTATATAAAATTATACATTGCATTACCAGTCTAAAATGAATTTGGCATACAAAAACGAGAAAGAGTTTGTAGATAAATGAGAATCATACATTTATTTTCACAAGAACACTGAAAAACTCCATCCCATCCTAATTTTCCATTGGCATGGCAGAGGCACATTTAATCAAATTAAAAAACACAAAGTTTATGAGAATACCTAGAATGCTAGGTTGTAAATGTTATGACAAGAAAAAAAAATACACAATCGAACTTCATTCAAAGAGATCAATCCACTGAGAGTGGGGTGTGGAGAAAGCATGACACTAGAAAATGCAATTGCTCAAGGTGATACCATACTAGAATGTCAACTTATCCTACCTTTCAAACACCAACTCACACTCAAAATCTAAACTCACAGTGTTGCAATCCTCACTAACAACATTCAAATTCTAAGTTAGATGAGAAAAACTTTCAATCACCAACTCACACTCAAAATCTAAACTCACAGTGTTACAATCCTAACTCACAAAGGTCAATCCTCACTAACAACATTCAAATTCTAAGTTAGATGAGAAAAACAATGTCAATGTATGAATATTTATAATGAATGTGAATCAATCTAATGCCATGATTTCCAAATCTGGATCCTGAAACTTCATTAGTTCCACTTGCACTTGGAAATCACTGCCATATGAAACCACCTTTGACTCTCTCATTGTCTCGAAATCTAATAATCTTATTAAATATTTATCTAGATCGATTGCTAATATCACTATTCAAGTGCAAATTGCTTCCATTTCGTGTGGATCCTCCGTTTCCTCGCCGACAACGTGTTATGAGGTTTTTAAATTAGATTTAAGCGAAAATTGAAGTCATGACCCTAGATTCGTGGATTTCACGAGGGTTTTGGCATTTCTGTAGGGACTGCTCCAGTTTAGTATATTTCACATCAAAAAAATATTAGCGTTTTCTATCCATGCAAACATAATGTGTCTATGGCCGATACAATTTATATGATAATATTGTCAATGATTTAACATGGGAGAAACTGGGATTAGTTTAAATGGTTGTGAGGAATGATTTTTATCCTTCCCACTTAATTTCAATTCTCATAAATGATATGTTAAGTTCATAATGAATATGTTGTAATGGCTTCGAAAAATTTCCTTTAATTCAATTGAATAACAAGAAAACTAATTGTATCTCTATAATTGATCCAGAAATGGAATCAATAGTGATATCATCAATCTAATCAACGGATTTGATTAGGGTTTTTTCATTTCCATCCGGACTGGTCCAATCCAGTATATTTCGCATCAAAACAATATTAATGTTCTCCATCATTGCATACATGACATGTCTTTGGCCATTATAATTTATATCATAATATTTCTGGTTTGTCAACTTTATTTGATTTAGTTGAACATTATCTTTATATTTATATTTGAGTGGTTAAATATGTATAATCATAATGATTTAGAGGTTTTTCAACATATTCAATCCATTTATAAATTAAAAAATACAATTTAAACATTAAAAATTTATAACTTTTTCTAAATTTATATAAAAAATTCCAATAAAAATAAATACCAAAACATAAAAATTTTACACAACATCATATATAAAAACCAAATTCTAAAATTAAATTTTAACATGCACTACATTGTTGCTTGATAAGGTTAAGTTAGTTTATTGAACTGAAACTACAACTACAACTAATTCCATTTTAAAATTCACGAACATAAATAATTGTATTTTTTCACACAAATATGGCACTTCTATATTCGGTGTCATTATTATTCAAAATGGTTCACCATATCTAGAAACGAATAGTGGCTATCATCCATCACTTTCTATAAATACTCGCCACCCATTCTCTACAAATTTCTACTCTGGCCATTCGTTATACATATACAATAATCTCAATAAGAGACAAATCCAATTTGGAGAGAGAACCAAAATAAATTTGGAGAGAGAACACAAGAACCCTAACATTATTTCCATATATGCTTAGTTCATTTTCTAACTTAGTTTTCTTAGCTCTAGGTTTGTTGGCTTTAGTTCATTTTCTACATAAAGAACTTGTAAAAATAACATAATTATAAAAAATAAACATTGATTGCATGGAAGTTTCTAAATCTCTATCTTTAAGTTTCTAAATCTCTATCTTTAGCAAAACCTTCTTTCTACTCTCTCCCACACAAATACTCTTCATGAGGAACACAAAAAGGAAATACTCTTCATGAAGAACACAAAAAGGAAATAGAGTACCTAAGGGGGATTTAAAAACCACACAAGTACTCTTCATGAGGAACCAGAAAAGGAAATAGATGACCTAAGGGGGATTTAAACACCAAGTTGTATTCCTAGCAATTCTCTCACCTAGCCCACAAGAGAATTTGAGTGTTTTTGCTCTCATATCATTTTGGATATCAACAAGAGGCCACACTCGAAGAGAAGGATAGATTCATAGTAACATACTCATATATCTTCCATGTGACTATGATATCTAAAAATCTAGGGTGTGCATAATCCATGGGAAAATTTCTATGGAATAGTGTCAAATTACCACATTCAAAGCATATTTTTCCACCTATACATGTTTTAACTAAAATCACATCTTCAAGATGCTTTCTACATAATATCATCAAAATAAAATTGCATAATCTCTTTTTTGATAGGGTAAAACAATTTATAGGCATTCCATTCTTCAAAGTATCTCGTCATCATACACACATAACTCTTTGCATCTAGTTTCTTCCTTCTATAATCCAAAATGTGCATCCACACAACACATCCAAAGGTTCTAGGATGTCAAAGTGAAGATTTCCTTCCACTCCATTTCTCAATTGATGTCATATCTCATACATCTTTAGTCAGAATTAGATTTAGCAAATATTTTGAGCTATAAACATCTTCTACCCAAAAAATAGTTCACAGAAATTTGGCCTAAAGCAAGCAATGTGCCGTTTCATCCAAAGTTTGATTCTTCCTTTTAGCAACACCATTATGTCAATGGATGTCTAAGGCATATATCTCAGCCAAGAGAAACCATTCCATGATAAGTACCTTTCAAATTCCTCACTTACATGTATTCTCTTACATTGCCAGATCTTAAATATTTCATAGGTTAACCACATTGCTTTTTAGTGAGTGCCCTAAATTCCTTAAATATTTCATTTTTGCAATACTTATTTTTCAATAAATACACCCAAGTATACCTAGAAAAATCATCAATGAAGGTTAATACATATCTTGCACCAGTTAGAGATGGTCAAGATGGGTGATTCATGGAACATAGGCCACTATTGTCACGTTCTAGTTGAATCTTTTCTCTCTAATCTTCCCCTTTTTTGAAATAATCCCAATGATGCTTTCAACTATACATCCTTCACATACTCCATTATGGGGTACATTCTTGGGTAGAATAGAAACCATATTGTGTTTTACCATAGGGTTTAGGCTTGAAAAATTCTAGTGTTTGAGAAGTTCATGCCACAATGTACTTCAACTATTAGTGTGACCTATGAGTGCATTCAATCCAGGTTCTTTTTTGGGAAGATCATAGAACTTATACAGTCAATGTTTTAAGTCCAAGAATCCTTCAGTGGAAAAGACAAAGTTGTTCTTCATGTAGTTCACCATAAAATGATTTTACCAAAACTCTACTTTCTTGCAAATATGGATCAGATGGGGTTACCGACAACAAATTTTCACTGAAACCAGGTACATGATACACATCAATGATCACATCATTTTGACATTGAATCTTTCCACAATTAGCAACAATGAGTGCATAATCACCGTTTACAAATATTTTCTTTTCTATATCTTTCTTTAATCATGAAAATAGAAAAGAATCTGTATCCATGTGATGGGTACAACTAGAGTCGAATATCCATTTACTCTAAGTAGTATGAGCATACATGGCCTAAGAAGCACTGACATAAAACGTACATCATATAGTTATACCTTTTGAAGTTCATTTTTGCAAGTTGGTTGATCTTTTAGTCAACACATCTCCTTGAATTTTATTTTTCTTCACTTTCTCCTCTAGGTCCTTGGTCTTCTACCAACAAGCCAATTTTCCAATTTTCCCAATTTTTTGCAATAGTGGTAGGTCTTCTTCTTTCTACCTTTATTAGTCCAACCCTCATCACCATGCTTCTTCTTATTGATCTAGATGACATGGTCACATTCCTTCTCATGTCGACCTCTTTCTCTGTAGTTATGTCAAGCCTTGGATTTTAGCAAACGGGTATTTAGCTTGACCTCAAGTTTACCTTCATCAAGTAATTTCTCTCACGCCTTAACTAATAAACCACAAAAGACTCAAACATATAGTCCTTACCATTATCTTTATTGGTGGTCCAACTAGCATGAAAAATTGAACATAATACAACATAAGGCATCTTTAGATTCATTGGGATCATTTTG
>ML783029.1:103517-121151 GCA_009831015.1 Picea engelmannii
TTTATTTTTACTCAAAATTTTGATTAATTATATTACCAACATGTTATGTCACTGTCTAATAAAAATCAAGTCCCTAAATTATTCATTTCTACTTTCATCTAAATTCATTGAAAATTTTCCACCCTTTTGGAAACCACTACAACCATTTTTTTTAAACTAGAGAGGGGACGAGTTCCTGCGATGGATGATCAGATTCCATCCCTATATAATATAATCAATTTTGTACATGTGTACTTAAAAAACATGTGTTAAAATATAAAAAAAATACTAATATGTAAATTATAAAGTGAAATATAAATCAAGACTATAAGCATGCAATATCCATTTGGAAAACATAGTTACAAATTAGTGATTTTCCCTCAATCTATTGTCATAAAGACTCTATAATTAGATGCACCAAATGTTGGCCATCATATTGGATTGAATGCTCACAAATGGGTTGGTATATACACTTACCAATGATGTATATACTATAATCCATACATTTTCTAGTGAGTTTGGTTCTTCCTACATCTAGCATCACTTATATATTAGGTTTCACTCTTCATGCACAACATTGTCATGTTCTCTAAATTTTTCTTGTCTCTTTCCAATTCTCTATTTATGATGCAGACCCCCCTATTCTCCCTCGGGGATGCGCAACCTCCGGGTCAAGGATCTTCGATTCTCAGATCTGAACCGGCTCTCTGATACCTTCATGGTCTCCCTTGTGATTAAACACATGCCATTTTTAGTCCTTTGATGTAGGTTCTATGACACCCACAACCTCTCCCCTCGTTTTTTTGAACTATCAGGGTTCATTGCTAGCGCCTCTTCCATTATCCCTTTCATGTATGTAACATCGGGCTATGTCCTCGCGTAAACATGCAATTGCGAGGCAGCCTAGAGTGGTTTGAGACCACACCACTTTTCTCCCTGCAATTCACTAGCAGCTACCATGCATCCTTTTGGAAATATCATGGTTTCGATTGCGTCCCACTCTCATATTTTTAAAGTTTGAGCACTTTCTGTCCCCACAATTCAATGTGACTATTGATCTTATGATCTCAAGTGACACCTCTTGACCAATGACTGAGATCTTTCTCCTTTCCTTCCTTCTCTCTAGATCACGCATTCTCAGTTTCTTGCGATATATCAACGTGTGTCCCTTTCAAATCAACGGTCGTGATTTGCTTCGACAATCTAGTCTTTGGATTTTTCAACTCTCTACCTTCAATTTATCCCAGAATGATTTCATCCGGAGTTTGTGATCTATTGACACGTGTCTCCCGTAGATCAATGACTACAATTCACTCTGGGCCTTCACTTGGAGTCCATGAATTTCTGTCGCGTGGCCTTCTGAATCTGACGGCTACGATTTTCTTCGGGTCTTTACTCGGAGTCCACAGATTCCTGCTGCATGTCCCTCTGGATCGAACAACTAGGATTCACTTTGGGTCTTTACCTAGAGTCCATGGATTCCTGTCGCATGTCCTTCTGAATCGGATGGCTATGACTCACTTCAGGTCTTTACCCGAAGTCCATGGATTCCTGACATGTGTCCTTCTGAATCAGATGGCTACGATTGATTTTTCCCTTCGCGCTTCAGGAGTTTCAAATCTCAACTCTTGCTTCCTTCGCAAGAATTCCACCCAAAGTTGACGATCTATCGACATGTATCCTTCACAAATCAATGGATAAGGTTCACTTTTTCTCTTCGAGCTTCGGTAGTTTCAAATCCCAGCCTTCGTTTTCTCCTTGAGCACTTTCATCGGAATATGACGATATGTCAACGCGTGTCCTTCGCAGATTGACGATTGTGGTTCACTTCGCCTCTTCGGGCTTTGGGAGTTTCAAATCTCAACTGGAATCCTTGAAGTGACTTTCCCCCTACAGTCTCAGATCTGTTGACACGTAACCCCCTGATGATCAATGGTTAGGATCTACTTCGGCTCTTCGGCGATTTCACTCTCTCCTTGTGTGCACACAAAGACTTAAAGTTCGTGTACTTTTCCCAAATCCGACGATCTTGGATGATACCACTCCCTCTTGGATGGATCTTAGTCGATGTCTCATGAAACCTTCAGAACTATGTTCCCCTTGAAGATTTCTTCACTATCTCTCTTGATATTTCTCTCTTGAACCCTTTGACTCCTTAGAGGGTTACTTCGACACTTAGTCGAATTTCAGATCTATGCACTCCTTGCAACATATTCTTATGCAAGACTTAGCTTCTTGTGGGAAACTTTGCACACCTTGCATTAGTCCCTTTGCACTCCTTGAAAATGAAAATTTTACGCTATCTCTTTTGATCTTATGAGTCGAAACAAACTCTGTCACTCCTTGCAACAGATTCTCATGCAAGACTTAAGTTATTGCAGACGACTGTGCACACCTTGCAGAAGTCACTTTGCACTGCTTGCAAAGGGATGTTTCATGCTATCTCTTATGATCTTCTGATTTGAAATTGACTTTGTCAATGCACTCCTTGCGGACTGTATGCACACCTTGCATGAACTCAACGAAGAGAAAAAAATCTAAACTTATTCAAACACTTCACAATTTCATATACTCAACAATATAACTCATTCATTCATGAAAACAAAATAACATGGAATTGTAAACAGTAGAAACACCATGCATTGGATCAATTTTCCTCTGTTATATTCATTCAAAAGTAAATGTCTACAACTATGATAAAATAAGAACTAAAACTCAGCAACAACTAAACCACAACAATCTACTATTAATTTGTAGTAGCCTCATTCGGGCATACAAAACCTCTATTTATTCTCAAGGACTCCTAGGGTTCCCCCCGACTACTCGTCTACTAGAAAAAAAACTAAATTCTACTTAATTTCCATTACATTAAAGTCTAGGAGGGAAACTCCCAGATCACTCATGATCATTCAACTCCCAAGCATTTGATCTTCTTTATTTTTTCAATTAGTTCAAAAAAATATTTGCAGGAAATGCCAGCGTTTAAGATTATGAATGATTCAAAGGTGCGCTAAGGCGTTGATTTGTCTCTCCACGTGTGCTTGCTGACGATGCTCCTGCATCATACTCCCCTAGAAAAAAATTCATGGACTCCTGTCCATGAGCTCCTGCACTGACTGTCCATTCTTCTGGATATCAGCTTCATTTACCCAACTGGCATCTTCTATCGGGTGTCCCTTCCACTTGACAAAATATTCAAAATAGGTCTTCCTCCTGGTATTCTTGTCAATCCTCTCATCAACAATCTTCTCCATCTATGGCTTTTCTGCTACAGGAGTTTTCTTTTCCCATTGAATATTCTCTTGACCTTCTGATCTCTCAGTGTCATCTTTCCTGTAAGGATATAGGTCTGATATGTTGAATATGGGTGATATGCCTACATCATCCAACAACTCAATCTCATAGGCATTTGTATCAAAATTCCTTAAGATCTTACATAGCCATATTTTCTTCATCTTCAACTTGTTATATGTTCCCCTTGGAAACCTTTCTTTCTTGAGATGTGCCAGAACCTGATCTCCTACTTCAAATTGAAGCTCTCTGCGATGTTGATCAACTCTGCGCTTGTACTCTTGGCTAGAGTTCTACAACTTCTCTTTGATCTGGATATGGAGCTTCTGCATTCCTACAACAAAATATTCTGCTCCAGCACTTCTGTTCTCACTCTGTTCCAAGTCTCTCAACTCAGCTACTGCTCTTGGCTGCATTCCATACAGTATTTGGAATGGGATATTTCTAGTGCTCTTGTTTGGTGAGTCATTGTATGTAAATTTTGCTTGTGGCAGAATCTGATCCCACTGATTAAGATGCTCAATGACCAGACTCCTTAATAAGTTTCCCAAACCTCTATTCACCACCTTAGTCTGTCCATTTATCTGAGGGTGATAAGATGAGATGAAGGGAAAATATGTCCCCAACTTCTTCCAGAGTGTTCTCTAGAAATGACGAACGAATTTGGTATCTTTATCTGAGACAATACTTTTGGGTAATCCATGAAGTCAAACAACTTCCTTGAAAAATAAATTTGCAACATGTGTTGCATCACTAGTCTTCTGGCATGGGATAAAGTGTGCCATCTTTGAAAATCTATCCACCACCAAAAATATGGAATCACATCCTCTTTGTGTTCTAGGAAGTCCCAACACAAAATCCATTCTTATTTCATCCCAAGGCCTCTCTGGTATTGGCAATGGTTGATACAATCCAGTGTTCTTTCTTTTTCCTTTTTCATGTTGGTAGATTCTACATATGTTCACAAAATTTATCACTTTTGTTCTCATACCTAGCCAGTAATATGTAGTGCTCAACTGTGCAAATGTTTTATCATGGATGAAATGTCCAACCAATCCTCCACTATGCTTTTCCTTCAAAAGGTTATCCCTCATTGAGAATTTTGGTATGCACAACTGATTTCCCTTGAACAACAATCCCTCTTGAATCATATACTCTGTCCACTGGCTCCTGTCTCTTAGCACAGGATTTGAACATTCTCGTATGCTTCCTTGAAATTTGGATCATCACAATACATATCCTTAAGGTGTTCAAACCCTAAGGTCTTGACCTGAAATTCCTGCAGAATCGGACATCTATCGCTCAATGCATCAACAACTTTGTTAGCACTGTTAGAAATATGTTTTATGACAAAAGTAATATTTTGCATAAACTCAATACACTTTGCATGTCTCTAGTTTAACTTCTCTTGTCTGGTTATGAATTGTAAAGATTGGTTGTCGATGTACAAGACAAACTCCTTTGGAACAAGGTAGTGCCTCCATTTCTTCAAGGCTTGAATTATGGTACATAATTCTTTATCATATGTGGAGTACATTCTCTTAGTTTCATTCAGCTTCTCACTGAAATATGCAACTGGTCTATTATCCTAGCTCAAGACTGCTCCAATTGCAACTCTACTTGCATCACATCTCACTTGAAATGTCTTTCCAAAATTTGGTAAGACCAGAATTGGTCATTCTGTTATCTTCTCCTTCAATATATTGAATCTCCTCTCTACGTTCTCTATCCATTTAAAATACTTGTGCCTCTTCTTCACTGTATCCATTATTGGTGCACAAATTCCACTGAAATTTCTGATGAAATTCCTATAGAAACTTGCTAATCCATGGAATATTCTCACTTCAAACATACTCCTTGGTGACGACTAGTCTTTGATTGCTTTCATCTTCTTCGGATCCATCTTCAATTCATTTGAAGAGATCACAAAACCCAAGTAAATGAGTTATGTCTTCATAAAAGGGAACTTCTTCAGATTTATCAACAGCTTCTCCTGCTATAGTCTCCTCATCACCAATGTCATATGTCTCAGATGCTCCTCTTTAGACTTTCTAAATACTGATATATCGTCTAGATATACAACCACAAACTTGCCAATGAAATATTTCAGTGTTTCATTCATCAATATCATAAAAGTACTTGGGGCATTTGTTAATCCAAATGGCATAACAAGCCATTCATACGACCCTGCATTTGTCTTAAATGTTGTTTTCCACTCATCACCTTCTCTCATCCTTATCTGGTGATATCCACTTTTCAAATCTATTTTATAAAAGAAATTTGCTCCACTTAAACAATCCATTAAGTCATCCATTCTTGGCAAAGGAAATCTATACCTGATGGTGATCTTGTTTATGGCTGTCGAGTCTGTACACATTCTACATCCTCCATCCTTCTTTGGATTCAACACAGTTGGTATTGCACATGGACTCAAGATTTCTCTGACCAAACCCTTGTCTAACAAATCGTGGACTTGGTTCTTTACCTCCTCATTCTCTTGAGGTGTCAATCTGTATGATGTTTTGTTTGGCAGACTTGCTCCTGGTATCAAATCAATATGATGGTCGATACTTTTGATGGGTGGCAATGAGTTAGGAAACTCATCCACTACTATGTCAACAAAATTCTCCAACAACTCTTGAACTTCTTTAGGCAAATCATTCATCGAAGTACTTGTAAGGACAACTTTGGGTTTCCTCACCATAGCAAACTGCATCTCCTGTTCCTTCTTGACTTCTCTCAGGAGTTCCTTCCCACTCATGAGAAGTATGCTTATGATGGGTTCCTCTTTTACTTTCTTCTCCTCTATTGGAAGCAACATGTGTGTCCTACCATTCTTCTCCAAGGTGTAAGTATTTTTTCTCCCATCATGAATGACATTTATGTCAAACTACCATGGTATTCCCAACAAAACATGACATACATCCATGGGAATCACATCACGCATAATTTCATCTCTATATCCTCCTATCTTAAATTCAACGAGGCATTGTTTAGTGACCATTACCCGGTGTCCTTTCTGCAACCATGAGACTTTATATGGCTTTGTATGTGCAGTTGTCTCCAACTCCAATTTCTCCACCATATTTGTGGATACTAAGTTATCAGTCCTCCCACTGTCAATTATCACCTTGCATACTCTATCTTTAGTCTTGCAAGCTGTCCTGAATAGACTATTCCTCTTCACTAGCTTTTCAATTTCTGGCTCTAGTTTTAAGAGAACCTTTCTCAACATCAGGGATGTTCCATTCTCTGCACCTTCTTCTTCAACATTCTTTTTCTATTCTTCTGAAATATGAGCTTCACCTCCTCCTTCTTTATTTTTCTTGAGACATTCCCAAGACATGTGTCATGTCTTTCCATAGGAATAACACCTTACTTTCCTCCTCTGCTTCTTCCTCTTCCTCTAGAAGAAATTCTTCCGCCACCTTGTCTTCCTCGGGAACTTCCTCCTGTTTCTGAGTGACTATGTTTTTTCTCAATCCCATATTTGGATTTCTATGTCTTATCATGGGAAAATCCCTTGCCTTTGCTTGGGCTTCTACCTCTATTTAGTTGACTTTGTTTCCTGGCCAACTTCTCCTCTGCCTTTAGAGAAATCTGATAAGCATCTTCTACTTTCCTCACTAACATCATGGATTTCATACCTCAGGCCATTTATGTACCTGCCAACTTTTACCTCATCCTTCTCTCGCTGTATAGTCTTGATATTCATCTTGTAAAACTCCTTCATGTATTCTTTCACTACCATACCCTTCTGTCTCAAGTTCTGCAACTTCCTGAACAGATTTATCTGATAATCTTTGGGCATGAATTTAGCCTTTATCTTGCCTACCATTTTGTCCCAATTCTTTATCTTTTGTTTGCCTTTGCTTCTCCTCTCAGCCTGCAGTTCATCCCGCCACAGTGTTGCATGTCCTTTCAGTCTGGTGACAACATGTCTCACCTTTTTCTCCTCATCGACATCTTCATAGTTGAAATATTTGTCCATGGATCTTATCCAATCTAGAAATTCTTCAGCATCTAGGTTTCCTTCATACATTGGGATCTCTATCTTCGCTCTAGCTCCCAGTTTAACTACCGCTCTCAGCAAGCGTTCCTTGAAAACATTTTCCCCTACATCTTCTTCAACTTTGATTTCTTCACTTTTTGCATCACTGATGTCCCCATCATCAAGTGCCCTCCTCTGCACTGTCTCCATCGCCTCTAATCTTTCATGAAGCTCCCTCATTTCTCTTTCTACAGCGCGATTGGTTAAAACTGGCTCCACACGACTCCTTAGTGGCATTGTGTTGACTGTCTCTCACACACAGAGTACACCTTTGAGCTCTGTTTCGTTTCCTAAAAACAATTTCAGGCTCCGATACCATTTGATTCATACCCCCCTATTCTCCCTCGGGGCTGCACGACCTCCCGGTCAAGGATCTTCGATTCTCAAAGATGAATAGGCTCTCTGAAACCTTAACGGTCTCCCTTGTGATTAAACACATGACCCTTTTAGTCCTTTGATGCAGGTTCTATGACACCGACAACCTCTTCCTTCGTGTTGCTGAACTATCAGGGTTCAGGCGCTATCTCCTCTTCCATTAGCCCTTTCCCATATGTGACCTCAAGCTATGTCCTCACGTAAACACGCGATTGCGGGGGGGGCTAGAGTGGTTTGAGACCACACCACTTTTATCCCCGCAATTCACCAACAACTGCCACACGTCCTTTTGGAAATATCATGGTTTCTATTGCGGCCCACTCTCAGATTTTTAAAGTCTGTGCACTTTTTGTCCCTGCAATTCAATGTGACCGTTGATCTTGTGATCTCGGGTGACACCTCTTGACCGATGGCTGAGATCAGTCTCTTTTACTTCCTTCTCTCCAGAGCATGTGTTATCAGATTCTTACGATATATTGACGCGTGTCCCTTTCAAATCAACGGTCGTGATTTGCTTTGGCAATCTGGGCTTCGGAGTTTTAAACTCTCTACCTTCACTTTCTACCAGAATGATTTCATCTGGAGTTCGCAATCTATTGACGCATGTCTCCCATAGATCGACGACTACAATTCAATTCGGGCCTTCACCCATATTCCATGGATTTCTACCGCGTGGCCTTCTGAATCTGACGACTGCTATTTACTTTGGGTCTTTACCCACTGATTTCTGTCGCGTGTCCCTCTGAATCAGACAGCTAGGATTCACTTTGGGTATTTACCTGGAGTCCTCAGATTCCTACCGCGTGTCCTTCTGAATCAGACGGCTAGGATTCACTTTGAGTCTTTACCCGGAGCCCACGGATTCCTGTCATGTGTCCTTCTGAATTGAACGACTACGATTGATTTCGGCCTTCACGCTTTAGGAGTTTCAACTCTCAACTCTTGGTTCCTCTGTAGGACTTCCACCTGAATTTGATGATCTATTGACGCGTGTCCCTCACAAATCGACGGCTGAGGTTCACTTCTGCTCTTTGGGCTTCGGGAGTTTCAACTCTTAGTCTTCATTTTCTCCTAGATAACTTTCATCCGAAGACGATGATTTGTCAACACGTGTCCTTCACAGATCGACGGTTGTGGTTCACTTCGCCTCTTCGGGCTTTGGGAGTTTCAACTCTCAACTAAAATCCTCGAAGTGACTTTCCCCCATAGTCTCAGATTTGTTGACATGTAACCTCCTAGCTATCAACGACCAAGATCTACTTCGTCTCTTCGACGATTTCTCTGTCTCCTTGTGTGCACACAGGGACTTAAATTTTGTGTTCTTTTCTCAGATCCGACGATCTGGAATGATCTCGCTCCCTCTTGAATGGATCTTATTCGATGACTCATGAAAAATTCATAACTTCATTCCCCTTGAAGATTTCTCTGCTATCTCTCTCGAACCCTTTGACTCCTTAGAGGGTTACTTCGACACTTAGTTGAATTTTGGATCTGTGCACTCCTTGCAACATATTCTTACGCAAGACTTAGCTTCTTGCAGGCGACTATGCATGCCTTGTAGCAATCCCTTTGCACTCCTTGCAAATGGAAATTCTACGCTATCTCTTCTAAGATTATGAGTCAAAACAGACTCTGTCACTCCTTACAAAAGATTCTCATGCAAGAATTAAGTTATTACGAACGATTGTGAACACCTTGCATGGACTCAACGAAGATAAAACAATCGAAACTTATTCAAACACTTCACAGTTTTATATACTCAACAATATAACTCATTCATTCATGAAAACAAAATAACAGGGAATTGTAAATAGTTGCAACACCATGCATTGGATCAATTTTTCTCTATTATATTCATTCAAAGTAAATGGATACAGCTATGATAAAACTAAAACTAAAACTTAGCAACAACTAAATCACAACAATCTCCTACTAATTTGCAGTAGCCTCATTCGGGCATACAAAACCTCTATTTATTCTCAAGGACTCTTAGGGCTCCCCCCGACTACTCGTCTACTCGAAAAAAAATAACTGCTACTTAATTTTCGTTACATTAAAGTCTAGGAGTGAAACTCCCAGATCACTCGTGATCATTCAGCTCCCAAGTGTTTGATATTCTTCAGTTTTTCAATCAGTTCAAAAAAATATTTGCAGGAAACACCAACGTTTAAGATTCTGAATGATTCAAAGGTGCACTAAGGAGTTGAGTTGTCTCTCCACATGTGCTTGCTGGCGATGCTCATGCATCAATTTATCCTTCTCTCACACTTCGTCTTCATTAATTCATTTATAATAATATATTTTTGTACGTTTTTTCCTTGTTCCATATCTCTATTGTTAAATTAATAGCTTCACTATATAGTTTCTAGAAACTTTAGCATAAAGCTTGTCAACTTAACATAAAGCATGTGAGTATATTTTCATGTACTTTTTTGGGTTTTTTTAGCATAAAGCATGTGAATTGTTTCATTGGTTGAGTTATAGTAAATCCTTGATCAAGGTCAATTCATCAATCGAGGTCCATACGTTGATCAAGGTAAATCCTTGATCAAGCATTTGAGATTAACCCAACAAGACTTCGATCGGGGGTTAAATTTAATCCTCAATCGAGGATCTTTCAAATTCCATCTGAAGCTCTCAATAGAGGTCAAAATAAACTCTTAAAAGAGATGAAAGGATTTCACCACTTGGAAATTATAGTTGCAGAAAGGAGGAAAGATTCATAGCTTTTAAAGCCTCAAGGAATGGTTTAAAAGTTATGAATCTTATTCCCTTTATATAGGATTTTTTTAGGGCTGCAATTTCCAAGGGGTGAAATCTCCTCATCTCTTTCATGCAAGGTTGTGGGGATTCATCATTGAATCCTCTATCTAATATCATATAATTTTTCCATTTTCATTTTCATATTATATTTTGAATTTAAACATATAAACAATTTTTTTCCCATTAGTGAAGGCACCTAGAGAAAATTTAAGCAATATCTTAAAAATTACATTACCAAAAAATTAGAAAAAATATTGGGGGTACCCATGGATGTTTACTCTTTAAAAAGGTATTTCTATTTTTTATTTTTATTTTTATATAAACAAAAGAAAAAATTTGTGATAAACATGAGAATAAAATTTCTTTGAAATACAAAGGTGTATAGATTTCAAAAAATTGTGATAAACATGAGAATAAAATTTCTTTGAAATACAAAGGTGTATAATTTCAATTCAATTACATATTAGTGAGCGTAAAAAAAATAAAAATACATTTTTTTAAAAATAAAAAATCAAAATATGTGATATAAAATGTATAATGTGTAAATCATAATTTTATAATTTATTTTTGAAAATTATTTATTTAACACTAAAATATAATTGTTGTAAACAAAATTAGCTCATTAAAATTTTCAAAATTTTACAAAAACAAAATAAATAAATAATTGACATATTAAATGACAACATGCATCCTTCATCCATATGACATCCATATGACACTAAGTAAAATGAATTGTGAAGTAAAATGTGCCATGACTCATCCATACTACTCCAGCGATAGGTATCTTTATCAAGTGTTACTTTCAAACAAAGTCTTATCAAATTTGAGAACCATGCATGGTCAAATTTAAAGACTATTTGTGTAGAATCCTAGTTCTTTTCACTTGGTTGGTTTAGAAGGCAATGGTATCCTAAGAAAATTGATAAAAGATGGTGTTTGTCTTTGTTGTTAACAAAGTAATGTGTAAGTTTGTTTTTAAATTTGTTCATAATAATAATATTTATTCGACTGGTAAAGTTTACAGAAGTATGTATATCTTACTCCTTTTGAATTTGAACCTGTAACCTTTAAAAAGGAAACACATGTTCTTAATCATTAAGCCCACTCAAGATAACTTTGACAAAAGCATACTTATATTTCTTTATAATACATTAGATTTTTTCATGATGTTTTGGTAATTATAGTATAGGAATATTTTTTAGTATTTTTAATGTATCTAAAAATTGAATAAGAAGGATTTATTTTATGATTGTAAATTTTTTTCAGTGTATTTGGATTTTTTTTATAAAATGTTGGCAAAGTATATCCTTGATTTATCTCAAAATTGAATAAGGGGATTTAAGCCACACGCTATGTGTGATGGATACTTGGAGCTTTTAATTTGGTGTGTGCAATGAATGTTGACGACTTGGAGATTATCCACATTTACACACGTTCTTACTCTTTGTTACACTTAGTTCTTTATAGACGAGTTGGGATCTTCGGTTGCTTGCGTGCCCAAGACAACTTGTCAAGACTTGAATTGCGATAGAAGTGGCGAGTTGGGTGGGTATTATAGTGACCGTGGGCGCACTCACCAAAAGACCAAAGGTCGCAGAGACTAGCATGTACACCATGATGAATATATACTTGTTATATAACGAGATTAGAATTATGGTAGGAAATTACCATTGATGTTGTTAAATAAGTGTGAATTGTGGTAGGATGGCTAGACTTGTGGGACTCTTGGGTGAAATAAATTAATAATTAAATTTTATTTTCATTTCTTTTTGTTACATTTACATGCTAATTTCATTTTATTTATATTCAATGTCAAATGATTTTGTAAAATTTATTGCATTTTTAATTTCATATAAAATAGATACATATTTTAGTTTCATGTACGTGTTGATGGAAACATTATAGATCATCAATTGACACTTCTGATCAAACTTAAAATTTTTATGGATAAGCAATGTTATTGTAAGTCAAGTCAAGGGTTTGTGTAGACTTATCAAGCCCCATTGCAAATCCCAAGTTGGATATTAGATTGACAAAAGACATTTTCTAGACCTCAACTAATGAGGGACCTTACTTAAAGTGGTTCCATCTTCAATCAAAAACAAGATTTTCTATTATAAATTATAAAACCATTCTTTGACACGCAAAACTTGAAAAGGTTGTTAGAGGTTCTTATAAATTCAGTAGGAGTGGTCAACTCAATAAGTATTTTTGTTCTTCTCACATGCACTTGAAGTGTTGCTATTAATTAGTTGGGTTTTATTTAATGAAACATTAAAGTTATTAGCATCGTTGAATTAAATCTTAGCCATGGATCTCAAGTGAGGTGAGATTTAATCTCAGTCGCCAATCACTTTGGATGTTAGGGTTAGGTCATGACTCAATGTTATAAAAGCAAGGCTAGGGGAAATGAGGAGACATTTGTCATTATAGAGTGAGAGTTGCAAAGAAGGACTTTTGTTCGAGGAGATCTCAGATAGGTGGAGAAGGAACTTAATAAAGAGATCAATATAGTTCAGGGAGAAGAGAGAACAAAGTAATCCACAAGAAGATATGGTAAATAAGAGCCACAACAACAATTATAGACTTGTACGCACCTCACAATGAGGATAGTTGTGTATGTACGTGGGCTATAGTGAGGAAAAACACATATGTACATGGGTGAAAGTGATGATAGGCACATACAAGTTATGAGACTTGATTATATGGGAGCATACAACTAAGGAGGAGTTTTTGTGGTTCCCACGTTGTCTATAATTTTTTTTATTTCTATGTGGGCCATTTTCCTAGTAAGGGAGGCCTTGTAAGATTTGATATTATTCTATTGATAAGTTGATTTGAAGGGAAAAATATCTTTGTGTATTGTGTATGAGATTTGGTTTCGATTATTACTTATGCTATTTATTTTAGTTGATTATTTTAGCAAGTGTATTTTGTTATGTGAGATGCTAATTTGATTTACAACAACAAAATCACTAGTAAACAATATATCTAGGTGTCAGGATTAGATAAAATCAACATGGTATCAGAGCTTTCACTATGAGAGGGAGCCATATTTCAGATCCACAGTAGTTTGCAATAGATATTTCAAATCTACAAGGAGCTCTTTGTAGATCTATAAACCAACAGTAAAAAATCGAAGGACGAACTTCAGGGAAACAATGGTATTGAAGAAGAACTTGATTTTTCAGTCATACAGAGTTGTATGCAGGTTGTAGTAGGCTAGGGAACGTACATATGTGGTTTTCATTATTGTAGGGTGTGTACATGCACGGGTTGTAGTAAGCTAAGGAGCTACATATGTGGGTTGCATTATTGTAGGGTGTGTACATACACGAGTTGTAGTAGTAAAAAGTGCGTACATGATCGTACAAGTCAGTATAGGGGAAGTTTCAACAACATGTTATTTCCTCAGTAGATTATCAATTCTAAGGGATGGTAGTAGCAAGTTTGAGAGTTGAAAATAGATTGGATGGAGCATCCAACTTCTTATCTTGGAAACAATAAGTTACTTTTTTTTTAAGCAACTTGACCTTCGGGAGATTACAGACAAGGTACTTCCTCCACCGACAAATCCACAAGATTTGGAAACTCACTAGAAGAAGGAGAGCAAAGACTAGCGGGTAATCTTGGATGTAGTAAAGGATCATTTGATTCCCCACTTATCTGACAAGAAGATGACCAAGGAAGGTAGGTTTATTCTAGAGCAATAACTTGAATATGAAGATGATCTTAAGAAATAAACTCAGATCAGTGCAGATGTTTAGATCTAACAACAATACCAGCTACTTTATGAGGATCACTTAAGTATGTGATCAACTTGCAACTACTGGGGAGAAAGTGGAAGGTGTAGAACTTATAAATGTGGCATTGAATGGTTTCCCAAAGTATTGGGAACCCTTTGTCAAGGGAGTTTTTGCTCGGGAAAATATTCCAGATTGGTGAAGACTATGAGACGATTGTATCCAGAAAGAGACTTGGGAGGAGTCTAAAGTTATCAAGCAAGGAGGTAATGATGATAACATGGCCCTTGTTAGTAAGAAAAAGAAGGGAAAAGGAAATTATCCCAGCAAGAAGAGTAACATTGATGGAGGTACATCACAGCCAGGGAAGAAGAAGGACTTGAGTAATATCAAGTGCTTTGCAGGACATAATAATGGATATTATGCATCAAACCCACTAGGAGTGTGTGGTACTTGGATAGTGGTGCATCTCGTCATATGAAAAAATCACATGATCTATTCAATAGTCTGACAGGGGAGGACTCAAGGATCCATGTGGAGCTTGGTGATGATAGCAAGTATGCAATGAAGGGTGAGGGAAATATATTTTTCCATCTTGATTCAAGTGGTTCATTTAATGTTAAGGATGTACTTTATGTATCAGGATTTATGAAAAAATTTCTCTCAATATTAGTTATGGAGGATTGGGGTTTTTTCATTACATTTCAAAGAGGGAAGGTACTCCTGCATCCAGATGGAGCTATCCCAGACATAGCAGTGGCCATTGGGGTTAGAGAGGGTAACTTATCTAGGTTGGCATGCAAGCTTGTTAAGGATTTGGTACATGACATTGATATCCTATGTGAGATATGGAACAAGAGGTCGAGACACCTACTCTACAAGGTGTTGTTGATTCTAAGGGAGATTGTCACTAGTCTACCAAATTTTAGTGTTGAGTAGCAGGGCGTGTGTCGAGGGTGTGCACTTGGAAAGAATGCCAAGGATGATTTTCCAAGAATTGAGAGTAGGTCCAAGGGGATCTTGGATCTTATTAACTCAAATGTTAGAGGGTCAATGTCAGTTGCATCAATGCAGGGAGTGTCATATTATGTGACGTGCATTGATGACTTTTCCAGGAAAACATGGATCTTCTTTATGAAGAACAAGGATGAGGCCTTCATTCAGTTCTAAGAGTTCAAGGCCTAGGTGGATAATTAGACAAGGAATACGATCAAGGTATTGAGGTTAGATAATGGGGGAGAGTAAACCTACAATGACTTCAAGGATTTATGCAAGGAGGCAAGGATCAAGAGGTAGTTGACAGCCTTATGCAACCCTCAAGAGAATGGGGTTGTGGAGAGAAATAATCAGTCCATTATTGGTTCTACCAGGACTATGATACATGACAAGTATTTTCCTATGTTTCTTTGGTAAGAGGCATTTAACACGACAATATATGTGCAAAATAGGAGTCATCATTATGAAGAAGAAGAGAGCTATCAATTTTAGGCACAAGTCATATGCCCCCCATGAATATTGAGACCAAATATGCAAGGAAATTCATTCTCCTAAATCATCTAAGGGAAAATGTCAATTGTTGGATGAGACTTGAATGATCAAATGGTTTAATATGAATCCTATGAAAACAAAAAATTGTTGTCACATTGGTTCTTCACAAATTTTTCAATGTTGTTTGTTTCAACCATCTCTATGTGTTCGCACTATTGCAACAATGGTAAGTTGATGATGCTCCTAGTTTAGACTGCCTAGGTCAATAAAAACATGACCTCATGTTGAGGTTGTGAGTCTCTATCAAGCCTTCACTCCCATTGTCTCTATGCTCAAGCCACCCTGACATACACAACACCATCAAATTGGTGTCTCTTTCTCTTCTTCCTCCAACTACACACCTTGAACCATTTTTGGTTCTACACTCCCCAAACGGAAGTGTTCCTTTGTTGACACATGGAGTTCTTCTCCATTACAATAAATTTTCTAATGGAGTGAAATAGCTCCATGTCCAACTAAGTTGTCATAAGTAGCCTCTTGGATCAATACAACATCTTTTTCAACTTTGCATATTTCTCTTTGGCGTTATTTTCTATCATTTTCTTGAGAAATTACATCAAACCTAGATGTTGCAACGATGCCATCGTGTCCTCTCATGTACCTTATTCTTCCAATGCTGCAACATTTATAGCTACAAATTTTATCAAGTTTGCAGTTTCTTTAACAACACTTTGTTCCATCATGTCCATCTTCTAGCTTGTGTGGACAGTGTCAATATTAACAATAACAAGATCATTCACCTATATAATCTTCCTCCTTGCTTAACTCTGTTTTGTGCAATATTAGGAGATTAACCTTGGTTTATTGACAAGTTTTATGATCATAATATTGGTTGTTTATCTATGCATGTGATGGGTGGAATGCTTCTTACAAAATATCAATATTATGTATTCAAGTTTGTTGAGTTGACTAGCATGTACACCATGATGAATATATGCTTGTTATATAACGAGATTAGATGATGGTAGGAAATTACCATTGATGTTGTGAAATAAGTGTGAATTGTGGTAGGATGGCTAGACCTCTAGGACTCTTCGGTGAAATTAATTAATTAGTTATATTTTATTTTCATTTATTTTTGTCACATTTACATGCTAATTTCATTTTATTTATATTAAATGTCAAATGATTTTGTAAAATTTATTTCATTTTTAATCTTCTCATATAAAATAGATACATATTTTAGTTTCATGTACATGTTGATGGAAACATTATAGATTATCAATTGACACTTCTCGTCAAACTTAAAATCTTCATGGATAAGGAATGTTATTGTAAGTCAAGTCAAGGGTTTGTGTAGACTTATCAAGCCCCATTGAAAATCCCAAGTTGGATATTAGATTGACAAAAGACATTTTTCTAGACCTCATATAATGAGGGACCTTACTTAAAGTGGTTCCATCTTCAATAAAAAAAAAAGGTTCTCTATTATAAATTATAAAACCATTCTTTGTCACCCAAAACTTGAAAAGGTTGTCAGAGGTTCTTATAAATTCAGTAGGAGTGGTCAACTCAATAAGTATTTATGTTCTTCTCCCATGCCCTTGAAGTTCTTTTATTAATTAGTTGAGTTTTATTTAATGAAATGCTAAAGTTATTAGCATTAGTGAATTAAATCTTAGCCATTGATCTCAAGTGAGGTGAGATTTAATCTCAGTTGCCAATCACTTTGGATGTTAGGGTTAGGTCATGACTCAATGTTATAAAAGCAAGGATAGGGTAAAGGAGGAGACACTTTTCATTATAGAGTGAGAGTTGCAAAGAAGGAATTTTGTTCAAGGAGATATTAGATAGGTGGAGAAGGAACTTAATCTTAGAAGATCTTCTTCATAATTTTTCCATGCCCTCTTCTACACAACTCAAGAACTCGTACCATTAAATTGT